>JAUTBS010369849.1:0-10428 GCA_032361285.1 Aequorea victoria | reverse complement strand
AAATGAAAATCGCGCGATGAATTCGTCAACCTGATATTATGATTCGAGAATTAAAATTTATTAACTGAACGAGAAACTAATTTAATCTACAAACGATCCCTTAACCCGATATTTAAATTATTCTAATTAAATTCTTATTTTTCTGGGCCAAACAAGGCTTAAGATTCTAAAATATTTATATATGGGCCAAATAAAGCCTTATTGATTATTAACGAAAATTTAAGTCCTTAATTTCATTTTAAGTATATGGTTATAAAATGATTACAATGCATTCTACTTTGATCCTAAATTTAATAATTTTATTTATTTATAACGATTAAATTATTCTACTTAGTATTTCATTAGATTTCATTTATCAAATTTATAAATATTAAATAATTCGTATAATTTAATTAGCTATAGTATAACTCCTTTTATTTAATAATCTCATTTTATATAATTTAATTAGGCACAAATACAATTCATTCTACAACTATAATATCTATAAATGATTCATCTTAGTAATTTATTCACTTTTTAATTTTATTCTATAGTTTAACTAACCATAAAATAATTTGATTTGATTTTTATTTTATTTTATTTTCAAAATTTTCAGTCGAAAAATTCCAAGAAAAAGTCCCATTGTCACAATCCATCTGGACGCGAATGGCGTCTGTCCAGACGCAACAGCGCAGAGGCGCCATGGACGACCTGCAACGAAAATTTTTCAATGGTTTCTTCCCTTCTTTTCTTGTTCAACCTTCATACATGTTAATTATACAATGTTTAAGAAGTTTTTAACAAGTTTAACAGATTGATTACATGCTAATTAAAGAGTTTGATTGTGTATATATATATATATATATATATATGTTCTGTAACAGTTCTAAATTCTCCATTTTTTCTTCTGAATTCTCTTGTTTCTTACTCTAATTCTATTATCTATTCATTCTATTCACAATCCTATCTAAATTGTATAACTTTACATTAATTTACACAATTAAAGTGGCTGAAAATGAAAACAGAGCAAAATTTTACTCATGTAAAACAGAGCAGAATTTTACTCATCAAGAATACACCAGCGATACGTAACTAGATCGGATGATCGTGTCAACGATTGCTTTTAAAATTTACGCCACAACCAGCTCTTGCGTTGATGAAGACAATGAACGGTTTAATTTTGAAAGAGTTTCGACAGAACTTAACTATTCGTGAACTGAGGAATCAGAAAAAAAAAACGAAGAAGAACGACGAACAATGGAGAACGAAGAACAGTGAGATTCTGATGTTTGATTGTTGGTGATGGAAACTTGTACTGCCATGGGTAGTTATAGCACCCTTGGAGGCTTCCAGAATACACATTCCAAAATTGAAAATTAACTTCAGCTTTCATTGCTGAAGAATAAACGTCCAGAGTTTTTTATTTCATTTCTATTGCTCCCTAAATGCCTCAAACGGTTCTGCTACTTTATTTCTTTTAATCCAATTCTTTTCCTTTATTTTTCTTAATAACTCCTATTTAAATTTATAACCTCCATTTGTTTTATTCATTTTCTTTTCTTAATTATATAATGAATTTATAATTTAAATCATATTGCTGAATCATATATTTATTTAACTATCTTATTCCTTAATTTATTCTCAAATTAACTATTTAAAGTTATAATAACTTTTTATTCAATTTTATTTATAAATACTTAAACGAATCAAATCTTATTTACTCATTTTATTTATTTAATTTAAATACTCATTTTTAAATCAACTTGCTATTTATTATTTTAATTATTTTAATTATTTACCAAAAATAATAATTTAAAAATTTAAAAATTTAAAAATTTACCGATTTTTACACCCAGCGACAAAGAAACCACGACTGACCCTCCCTTTGGCAGGAGAGGGTGCTTCCCCAGCCGTTGTCGTACTGGACTCTACCGAGGTTCCTGCATCTGTGGTGACCTTGGCGCCTGCTGAAGGGACCTCCTCGGCCCTCCCTCTTACTGAGGCTGTCCCTCAACCTTCAAAGGGTACGGAAGCATCACCCGCTGATCTTCTGGATGATCATGAAGCGGCTGCAAATGGGATGACCGCCTTCGTAGGCGTCATTGATCGTTCCCTGTCCGAGGTGGCAACTCTTCCCCTGGCCCGAGATTTGATGCTGGACCTTACTCGGGTAATCTTTATTGACGTCTCTTTTTCCTCTTTCTTTCACGCCTTCTGCTTCTTTATCCTTTTGTATCTGATTGCCTTTGGTCTCTGTCCTCTACAAGCTTGTGCTTAGGCTCGACATATGGCCAGTCGCTGCTATCAACGAGAACGGATTCACGCGACTGAGGCCAAGAAGGCGACCACTATGCTGGGAAAGCATAAGGCCATAAACGAGCAGCTGGGAAGGGAGATAGATGAAGCCCAGAGGTTGGTCGCCGAGGCCATGAAGGACAACGGGTGTCTGTTGGCCGAGAAGGCTCAGTCCGAGGCGAGGATCCGAGAACTGGAAGAGCGGGTTACTGTCGAGGTCGCGGCCAAGGAAGGAGCTGTGGAGGCTTTTAAGTCCTCCGAGGATTTTGAAGTGGAGACCGCTGAGTACTACGTCAGCGGCTTCAATGCAATGAAGGCCCACGCGGCTGCCTCTTTCAAGGATCTAGACTTCTCTCGATTCCACTGGAGGATGGAAAACCCCGTTCCCGAGGAGGGTGGCTCGGGAGAGAAGACTGCCGATAAGCCCCCGGCCTGACCACCTCTTTTCCTGCTTTCCTTTTGTACTTTTTAATTTCTTTGTGAGAACTATACTCCTTTTCTTTTTGAATGAATGATATTTTTTGCCTCCTACCTGAATGATTGGTCGATTCTTTATATCACGAATTTTGCTAAGTCTTTGGGTAGCTCGGTAGGGCCCCATTCGGCCTCTCTTTGTGCTTGTTAACCAGTACCTCGGCCGGGCTTTCTGAGTAGCCCTTTCTTTGTGAGAGTTAACCCATACCTTGGATAAATGACAATCCCAAGTGTCTGGCTCCTCGGTCGGGCTTTCTGAGTATTCCTTTTATTTTTTAACATGCTGAGTTTTGCCTCTAGGCCTTGGTTGAATGCCAACCGTACTTTGGGCCGAGTAGATTATGAGACGACCTACTCCGTGGAGTCTTTATCTTCGGTGCCCCGATTCGATGCCCTTAAGTCGATTCAACTATAGTTGGCCGAGTAGGTCCTACGGTGACCTACTCCGTTGAACTTTCGTCTTTGGGGCCTCGGTTGGACGTCTTTAAGTCGATCCAACCACATTTGGGCGGAGTAGGTCCCAAAGTGATCTACTCTATTGAACATTCGTCTTTGGGGCCTCGGTTGGACGCTTTTAAGTCGATCCCAACCACATTTGGGCTGAGTAGGTCCTAAGGTGACCTACTCTGATGAATCTTCATTTTTGGGGCCTCAATCGGACACCTTTAAGTCGATCTAATCACATTTAGGCCGAGTAGGTCCTAAGGTGACCTACTCTATTGAACTTTCCTCTTCGGGGCCTCGGTCGGACGCCTTTAAATCGATCCAACCACATTTGGGTCGAGTAGGTCCTAAGGTGACCTACTTTATTGAAATTTCATTTTTCGGGCTTCGGTTGGACGCTTTTAAGTCGATCCAACCACATTTGGGCCGAGTAGGTCCTAAGGTGACCTACTCTATTGAACCTTCATCTTTGGGGCTTCGGTTGGATGCCTTTAAGTCGCTCCAACCATACTTGGGCCGAGTAGGTCCTATGGTTACCTACTCTGTTGAACCTTCATCTTTGGGGCCTCGGTTGGACGCCTTTAAGTCGATCTAACCACATTTAGGCCGAGTAGGTCCTAAGGTGACCTACTCTGTTGAACCTTCATTTTTAGGGCCTTGGTTAGACGCTTTTAAGTCGATCCAACCACATTTGGGCCGAGTAGGTCCTAAGGTGACCTACTCTGTTGAACCTTCGTCTTTGGGTCCTCAGTTGGACACCTTTAAGTCGATCCAACCATATTTGGGCCGAGTAGGTCCTAAGGTGACCTACTCTATTGAACCTTCATCTTTGGTATATAATCCGTACAAGTGTTTGAAGAAAACAAATGCTTTTATTACTTTGGTGCTTTTACATGCCTTTTTACTGATAGTACTTTTTAAGGTGCTCGGCATTCCACGTGTGTGGCAGTACTCTGCCAGTTGCGTCTTTCAATTGATACACACCAGACCTCACCCGGTCCTCTACTTGGTACAGACCTTCCCAATTTGGGCCTAGTTTTCCATCTCGTGGATCTTTAGTTGCGAGAGAGACCTTTCGGAGGACTAAGTTCCTATTCGGAATTCTCTCTTTTTTACATTGTTTTTGTAGTACCTCTTCATCTTCTGTTGGTAGCTTGCCTTTCTGAAGGCTGAGGCCTCTCGGGCTTCATCTAGCTGGTCTAAGTTTTCTCAGAGAATCTGATCATTCTGCTTTTCGTCGAAGTGGGCTACCGGTAGCTTGTTAAACCGACCTCAACGGGGATGACCGCTTCACTCCCGTACGTAAGCATAAATGGGGTTTCTCCTGTTGGTGTTCGGACAGTGGTCCTATAAGCCCAGAGGACGTTTGGGAGTTCCTCGGCCCAGAGGCCCTTTGTCGTCTCTAGTTTGGTCTTGATTATCTTCAGGATCGTTCAGTTAGTCACATCGACCTGCCCATTAGCTTTTGTGTGGGCAGGGGAGGAGTACCTATCCTGGATGCTGAAGGATTCTTAGAAATCTCTGAACCTTCTGCTATCGAACTGTCTGCCATTGTCAGTGATAATGGCCTTCGAGATGCCGAATCAGCATATGATCGATCTCCACACAAAGTCCACTGTCTTCTGCTTGGTTATCTTTGCCAGCGGCTCGGCTTCTACCCACTTAGTGAAGTAGTCGATTGGTACTATTAGGAATTTCACCTGACCCCGTCCGGTCGGGAATGGTCCGACGATGTCAATTCCCCACTAGGCGAACGGCCATGGAGTGGTGATTATCGTGAGTTCTTCCGGTGACTGTCTCGGGATGGTTGCAAATTTTTGGCACTTGTCACACTTTTTGACAAAATCTTCGGCATCCTTCTGTATAGTGGGCCAGTAATAACCGGCCCTTAAGATTTTTCCTGATAGGATCCGAGCACCCGAGTGGTTACCACATACTCCTTCGTGTATTTCTTTCATTACGTACTAAGACTCCTCCTTTGAGATGCATCTTAGGTAGGGTGTTGAGAAGCCCTGTTTGTAGATAACACCATCGATGAGTGTGTATTTTCTTGCTCGGTATCTTAACTTCTTGGCTTCGGCTCGATCGGCAGGCAACTGTCCATTTTGCACAAAAAACTAATTATGGCCTCACCCCATATAACGCAGACTTGTGCCCAATTTACCGCCAGTGGTTCCTCTTTTGAGATTATGCTCGGCTGGTTGAGGTACTCCACTAGTATTCCCCTATCCATCTGCCCCTCAGGAGCTGATGCCAGTCAAGCAAGATCGTCTGCCTTTTTATTGAGATCCCTTGGGATTCTTTCGACTGTGAACTTGTCAAACCTAGCTGTCAGCTCTTCGGTGATTGCTTTATAAGATTTCATCCGGTCTTCCCGTGCTTCATACTGTCCTTGGATTTGGCCGACTACCAACTGCGAATCACTGAGGAGTTTGACTTGCGTGGCCCCCAGAGCTAATTCCAGCCTGAGTCCGGCTATGACTGCTTCGTATTCTGCTTCATTGTTGGTTGCATGGAAGCCAAACCGGATAGAGTATTCTAGCTCATCCTGCTGTGGTCAGATTAGAACGAGTCCGACACCACTAGCCGATTGGTTTATAGATCCATCCACGTTTACCGTCCACACCTGTTGCTCGCCGAAGTTTACCTCAGCTTCTGAGTTAACTGCGGGGCAACTCCTTGGCTGTAGGGCGGGTTGGTAGGTTGGATCTCTGTCGTAAATTTTACGACGAAGTCTACTATGGCTTGCCGAGGTCAAAATTGGATGTCGAATTCTCCCAGTTCCATTGACCACTGTGCCAAGTGACTAGAAGTCTCTGGTTTCTGCAATACCTGCCGCAATGGCTAGTTAGTCGGTACTATTATGGTGTGGGACTGGAAGTATGGTTGCAGTTGTCTGGCCGAGATGACCAGGGAAAACGCCAGCTACTCGACTCGGGGATATCTGGACTCGGCTCCTCAGAATGCTCTGCTTGTGTAGTAGATTGGCCTTTGTGCTCCCTCCACCTCTCGGATGAGGGCCGAAATCACTACAGTTTCAGAAATAGCCAAGCAGAGTAGAAGCTCCTCGCCTAGGACTGCTCGGGAGAGCAGAGGAGGAGAAGCTAAGTATGTCTTAAGGTCAACGAAGGCTTGCTCGCAAGCTTCTGTCCAGTTGAATGCTTTTTTGAGAATCGCAAAAAAGGGCGCACAACGATTAGTCGCCTTCGATATGAATCGGTTCAAAGCTGCTAATCGGCCTGTGAGCTTCACACTTCCTTGGTTGTCCGCAGGGACTGCATTTCTATTATGGCTTTAATCTTCTCGGGGTTAGCTTCTATTCCTCGTTCACTAATCATGAAACCAAGGAATTCTCCCCCTGAGACTCTGAAGGCACACTTGGTCGGGTTCAGCTTCATATTGAAACTGTGTAAGTTTTGGAAGGTCTCTTCGAGGTCGGCCAAGTGGTCGGTTGCTTTCTTACTCTTTGTTAACATGTCTTCTATGTAGACTTCTACATTCTTGCCAATCTGCTTCTTGAAGATGAGATTTATCAGCCTTTGATAAGTTGCCCCGGCATTCTTGAGGCCGAAGGGCATGACTTGGTAGCAGTAGGTCCCTCGATCGATAATGAAGGAGGTCTTTTCTTGATCGTTCTCGTTCATCAATATTTGATTGTAGCCGGAGAATGCATCCATGAAACTGAGGAGTTCATGGCCACTGGTGAAATCCACTAGTTGGTCGATCCGAGGGAGAGGATAGTTGTCTTTAGGGCAAGCCTTATTGAGATTCGTAAAGTCGATGCACATCCTCTATTTTCCGTTGGACTTTTTCACCAAGACTACATTGGTGAGCCAGTCCGGGTACCGAACCTCCCGAATGAATCCTACGGCTAAAAGTCGGTCGATCTCCTCGGCTACTTCATCATTCCTTTATTTGGCAAAGATCCGTTGCTTCTGTTTGATCGGCTTGTGTAGTTGATCGACGCATAAGTGGTGAGTGATTACCTCGGGGCTGATCCCCGTCATGTCCTCATGCGACCAGGCAAAAATGGATCGATGTTTCTTCAGGAAGCTGATAAGCTCGGTCCTCATATCGGGGAGAAGAGCTGAGCCAATATAAACCTCTCGGTCGAGTCTGCTTTCGTCCAGGCTAACCTTGAAGATGTTTTCCACCAGCTCTCCTCTTCGGACGATCTTTTCATCCCGGGCTTCGACCGTATCAAGGGTGAGTGTTTCTTTTAGTTTAGGATCACGGAGGGAGGTGTTGTAACATTCTCGAGCCGTGATCTGATCAGCTCTGAGCTTCGCCACGCCATGCTCGATTGGATACTTTAGCATCAGGTGATAAGTTGAGGTCACCACCTTTAGTTGGTTAAGAAAGGGTCGACCCAAGATGACATTGTAGGCCGAGGGACAGTCGACCACCAGGAAGTTCACCATCTGGGTAGCCTGTTTTGGTCTGAGACCGATTGTGAGGGGCAGTTCAATGGATCCCATTGGCTGCACTTTTTCTCCAGTGAACCCCGCGAGGGGCGACTGGACCGGATGTAACTTCTCTCGGCCGATGTTGAGCTGGTCGAAGGCGTTGAGAAACAAAATGTCAGCCGAGCTGCCATTATCCACCAGGATTCTGCGCACTTTGTAATTGGCTAGGACCATGGTGAAGACCAAGGGGTCGTCGTGTGGTTGTTGTACTCCTCGGGTGTCGACTTCTGAGAAGGTGATGACCTCCTCGGTTCTTATGGTTTTTCCCAATCGGTCTGCCACGCAAACATCATCAGGACCCTCAGTCCTAAGGCATCTGGAGTGAGCCTTCCTAGAAGAACTACTTTCTCCTCCACTGGAAAATCCTCCGAAGATTACCTAAACCTCGCTTGCAAGGTTTTTGACCTAGTTTATGGGGGGGTGGTTGTCTATCTTGCTAATTTTTGGGATTCTCTCAATTTTGCCGACCTGCAAGGAACCGATTGAGCCTCCCTCGCTGAATTAATGCCTCGATCTATTCTTTCAGATCAAAACATTCCTCCGTGTTGTGACTGTGATCTTCGTGAAAGTGGTAATGTTTATTGGGGTTGCGCTGGCTCGGTTGGGACCTGAGCTTCTTTGGCCACCGCAACTCGGGGTCGTCCTCAATCTGTAGGAGAACCTGCTCGACTGAGGTATTCAAAGGGGTATACCTCTCAAAATAGCTGGCTGGTAGTGTGGGGCGTTTGGACTCGGCTGAGCCCGGTTGTGACCGATTAGATTCTCTTTGCTATTTTTGGCGTTCTGGCTCGTCTCATTTCTTTCAGTCAGCCTTCTCTGTGTACTCTCCTTTCTTAGTTGGCTCGGATGGTTTTTCCTCTCGAGCAATGAGAGTATCCTCGGCGTTCATGTGCTTCTGTGCTTTGACGATCAGTTCGTCCATGCTTGTTGGGGGTGCTTTCGCCAGTGAGAAGAGGAACTTCGTCGTCTAGAGACCTCCCATGAATGACGTCAGAGCAACCTTGTCGTCTATGTCATCCACTTTTAAAGCCTCGGCGTTAAACCGAGTGACATATTGGCGTAGAGTTTCAGCCTTCCCACGTTTGACGTTAAGCAAATATGTGGCCGGTCGAAGATGTCGCTAGCCACCAATGAAATGTCCCACGAACAGGTTACTCAACTGTGTGAATGACGAGATGGTTCCACCTTTGAGCTTGCTGAACCACACTTGGGCCGAGCCCTTCAGCGTTGTTGGGAAGGCTGAGAACATGATCTCGTCCGACAGCATGCAGGTGCATGTAGGCCTTGTACGTCTTCAGGTGATCCAGGGTGTCCTTCAATCTGTCAAAGGCTTCTATCTGGGGCATTCTGAACTTGGATGGTAGCGGCTCGGCCATGATGGCCGAGGAGAATGGTAAGTCTGTTTTGTGGACGAGGTCGTGTACAACGGTTGCGGTCTTTCCCTTCATGGCTGCCATCATATTGTTGAGTTGATTTTTAACCTCCTTGAGTTTGACTTCCCCAGCAGTGGATGCCTCATCCGCTCGGGTTGGGCGTTCTCGACTCGAGCTGGGTTTTGGTTATAATTGTGAGGCTGAGTTCTGCTCTCGGCCACGCCTTTATTATGGTTCGGTTGCTCTTCCTGCCCTTGGCCCAGGCTGTTGGGTTATTCAGTCCCTTTTCGTCTGCCCTCGGGATGAGGAGCCAACAGCGGGAGAGGTTGAGGGGGCAGGAGTCGAGCCTGTTCATCGAGCCTTTGGTTAATAGCCTGGTTTTGGTGAACCAGGCCTTAAATGAGCTGCGTCAGATCTCGCAGTTGTTGTCCAACGTTGGGAGGTTGGTCTCCTTGAGGGTTATTTTGATGGCGATTACTTTCAGAAGCCATAGATCGTGTGTTGACTATTCAGGATATAGGATACCGGGGATGGAACTATGAACAAACATTCCCACAGACGGTGCCAAAATATTGGTACCTGAATCTGAATAGTCGATGAACGCATCGGTTTGCCTCTGGTTGATGAGGCCAAATCCCTTGTCGGGTCCCTAATAAGACTTGAAAAGAGTGAGAACCTAGACACCGGTGGGGTGCCGGCCTAGGAGCCTCCGATGCCTAATTCAAACAGCTGGCAGTGGAATAAAACCAATAGAAAAAGTGTAGACTGGTGAATTGCGTACCTTTTGAGGTTAAGAGTGCTATTTATTTATAGTTGGTCCATGATCCATGATTGTTGGAGTGGATGGAAAAGAATCCCTAAAGATCCGTCTACCGAGCACAAATCTCGGGATTCACGTTGACCCCTTGGCTGATTTCTTGGTATTACCTTTCCGGTGCTTGGTGGGATGTCTCCTCGGTCGGTTAGCCTGACCGAGCTGATCCGTCCGACCGAGCAGGGCACCTGTGCTCGGTCCCTCCTCTGGCATGTGAGGGGGTTTTGGTTTTTGGTCGGAGGACTCCTTCTGTGTAGTTGCTCCTCGCTTCCTTGATGCTCGGTCATTTTTTACTCGGTCAGTGGGGATCGACCGATCATTTTTATCCTTATCAAAGCATAAAAACATAATCTTTGAAGAAAGAATTAGAAAAAAAATAAAAAACTGAACCTTCAAAAACTCTGGTTCGACATTCTGGTGGATTCTGTCCGGACGGAACCCACCTGTGTCCGGACGGAAGGACGCTATGTCGACCCTTGGCCACGGATTGAAACCGTCTGGACTGTTCTTGGCTGCGTCCAGACGCTACGAGGCAGAATTCCCCCTGTTTACAGTTTGAAATATTTTTGCTAAGTTTTATTCA
>JAUTBS010369738.1:0-10428 GCA_032361285.1 Aequorea victoria | reverse complement strand
CTTCTTCACTGGAGTGTCATTGTGTCGACACTACTGGTCTTTGTGTCGACACTTTTCTTGCATTGTGTCGACACTAATGTTCTTTGTGTCGACACTTCTCCTTTAAAACATGAGGTTTGAACCTTGAACCTGTAAGGTCCTGAAACTCAACTTTTTGCACAGAGAAGACATTAGTAACTTCAAATTAATGTTGTTATAAGTCAAAATCAAGGTTATGGTATGATTGAATACCCTTGGGTCAACACCATGGAAAGTCCTCGTGTTGCACACTCTCTTTTTATTTTCATTATTTTTTCCTTATGATTTTATAAAATCTCTCGAGTTTTAGAGAGTTGCAACGGTACGGGAAACATATTTCAAAATAAAGGGAGGAATAACATGCGGGTGCGATCATTCCAACACTAACGCACCGGATCCCATCAAAACTCCGCCGTGAAGCGTGCTTGGGCGAGAGTAGTACTAGGATGGGTGAATTCCTGGAAAGTCCTCGTGTTGCTCCCTCTCCTTTTATTTTATTTTCTTTTTTTTCTCTTCTGATTTTATCAAGTTTCTCGAGTTTCAGAGAGTAGCAACGGTAAGGGAAACATATTTCAGAATAAGTGGAGGAATAACATGCGGGTGCGATCATACCAACACTAATGCATCAAATTCCATCAGAACTCCGCAGCTAAGCGTGCTTGGGCGAGAGTATTACTAGGATGGGTGAACACCTGGGAAGTCCTCGTGTTACACCCTCTCTTTTAATTCTATTTTTCTTTTGTTCTAATTTCATCAAATTTCTCGAGTTTCAGAGAGTTACAACGTTACAAGAAACATATGTCAGAATAAATGGAGGAATAACATGTGGGCACAATCATACCATCACTAATAGACCAGATCCGATCAGAAATGCGCAGTTAAGCGTGCTTGGGCGATAGTAGTACAAGGATGGGTGACCTCCTGGGAAGTCCTCGTGTTGCACCCTCTTTTTTTATTTTTTTTCTTCTAATTTTATCAAATTTCTTAAGTTTCAGAGAGTTGCAATGGTACAAAAAATATATTTCAGAATAAAGGGAGGAATAACATGCGGGTGTGATCATACCAGCACTAATACACCAGATCCCATCAGAAATTCGCAGGTAAGCGTGCTTGGGCGAGAGTAGTACTAGGATGGTGACTCCCTGGGAAGTCCTCGTATTGCACCCTCTCTTTTTATTTTATTTTCCTTGTTTTTTTTTTAATTTTATCAAATTTCTCGAGTTTTAGAGAGTTGCAACGGTACGAGAAGCATATTTAAGAATAAATGGAGGAATAACATGCGGGTTCGACCATACCGCCACTAATGCACCGGATCCCATCAGAACTCCGCAGTTAAACGTGTTTGGGCGAGAGTAGTACGAGGATGGGTGACCACCTGAGATGTCATTGTCTTGCACCCTTTATTTTTATTTTATTTTAGTTTTCTTTCTTCTGATTTTATTAAATTTTTCAAGTTTCAGAGAGTTGCGACGGTACGGGAAACATACTTCAGAATAAAGAGAGGAATAACATGCGGGTGCGATCATACCAGCACTAATGCACCGGATCCCATCAGAACTCCGCAGCTAACCGTGTTTAGGCGAGAGTAGTACTAAGATGTGTGACCCCTTGATAAGTTCTCGTGTTGCACCCTCTCTTTTTATTTTATTTATTTTTTTTCCTTATGATTTTATAAAATCTCTCGAGTTTCAGAGAGTTGCAATGGTACGGGAAACATATTTCAAAATAAAAGGAGGAATAACATGCGGGTGCGATCATACTAGCACTAATGCACCGGATCCCATCGGAACTCCGCACTTAAGCGTGCTTGGGCGAGAGTAGTACTAGGATGGGTGACACCCTGAGAAGTCCTCGTGTTCAATCCTCTCTTTTTATTTTCTTTTTTTTTTTTCTTATGATTTTATTAAATTTCTCAAGTTTCATAGAGTTGCAACGATACGGGAAACATATTTCAAAATAAAGAGAAGAATAACATACGGGTGCAATCATACCAACACTAATGCACCGGATCCCATCAGAACTCCGCAGTGAAGCGTGCTTAGGCGAGAGTAGTACTAGGATGGGTGACCCCGTGGAAAGTCCTCGTGTTGCTCCCTCTCTTTTTATTTTATTTTCTTTTTTTTCTCTTCTGATTTTATAAAATTTCTCGAGTTTCAGAGAGTTGCAACGGTACAGGAAACATATTTCAGAATAAAAGAAGGAATAAAATGCGGGTGTGATCATACGAACACTAATGGACCGGATCCCATTAGAACTCCGTTGTTAAGCGTGCTTGGGCGAGAGTAGTAGTAGGATGAGTGACCCACTTGGAAGTTCTCGTGTTGCACCATTGCTTTTTCTTTTATTTTCTTTTATTTTTCTTTTTATTTTATCAAATTTCTCAAGTTTCATAGAGTTTCAACGGTACGGGAAACATATTTCAGAATAAAGGCAGGAATAACATGCTGGTGCGATCATACTAGGACTAATGCTCTGGATCCCATCAGAACTCCGTAGTTAATCGTGTTTGGGCGAGAGTAGTACTAGAATGGGTGACCCCCTCGCAAGTCCTCGTTTTGCACTCTCTCTTTTTATTTTCATTTCTTTTTTATTCTGATTTTATGAAATTTCTCGAGTTTCAGAGAGTTGCAAGGGTACAAGAAACATATTTAAGAATAAATGGAGGAATAACATGCGGGTTCGACCATACCGCCACTAATGCACCGGATCCCATCATAACTCTGCTGTTAAATGTGTTTGGGCGAGAGTAGTACTAGGATGGGTGACCACCTGAGAAGTTCTTGTGTTACACCCTCTCTTTTTATTCTTTTTATTTTCTAATTTTATCAAATTTTTCGAGTTTCAGAGAGTTACAACGGTACGGGAAACGTATGTCAGAATAAATGGAGGAAAAACATGCGGGCACCATCATACCATCAGTAATGCACTAGATTCCATCAGAACTGCGCAATTAAGCGTGCTTGGGCGAGAGTAGTAGTAGGATGGGTGACCTCCTGGGAAGTCCTCGTGTTGCACCCTCTCTTTTTATTTAATTTTTTTTTTACTTTTTCTAATTTTATCAAATTTCTCGAGTTTCAGAGAGTTGCAACATTACGGGAAACATATCTCAGAATAAAGGGAGGAATAACGTGGGGATGCGATCATACCAGCATTAATGCACCGGATTCTATCAAAACTCCGCAGTTAAGGGTGCCTGGGCGAGAGTAGTACTAGGATGGGTGACCCCCAGGAAAGTCCTCGTGTTGCACCCTCTCTTTTTATTTTCATTTTTTGTTCTTCTGATTTTATCAAATTTCTCGAGTTTTAGAGAGTTGTAACTATTGACCCAAGGGTTATTCAATCATATCCTATCTTTGATTTTGACTTATAACAACAATTGATTTAATGTGTACTAATGTTTGTTTGTGCAATAAGTTAATTTTTCAGGATTTAAAATGCACTAAAATCAAGATAAACAGATGCTCCTTATAGCACATTTTTGGAAAGCTCACATATTGTTTATCAAGAAGAAACACACTTATTTTTGTCTCTGTTTCAAAGTCTCTGAGTCGACCGCTCAAGTATATGAGTCGACACAAAGAGCCTATTGAAGACAGTCTTTGAAAACCATGAAGAAGTGTCGACACAAATCCAAGCAAGTGTCGACCCCTTGAGGCCTTCCCGAGAGCAGTAACTTTTTCAACTTCCAAATGTATGAAGGAAGTGTCGATACAAATGTATCATGTGTCGACACCTTGGTATTCCAGTAAGCCCACTTTTACTGGAGTGAAGATTCATGAAGAAAGTGTCGACCCCTCACCAAATGTGTCGACACCAAGGCTCTCCAATGAAAAAGTGTCGACACCAATGAAGGAAAGTGTCGACCCCTTGGCTAATCCAGTGAGCTCCAACATTTTGACTTTTGAAGACCTCAAAGAAGTGTCGACACCAAAGTCCTTTTGTGTCGACCCCTCAGCTCCAGAAAATCAAAGTGTCGACACTTCAACCCTTTGTGTCAACACCAGGCGCGGAAATTCAAATTGCTGAAGCTCTTCAACGGCTAGTTTTCAGTAATTAATGCGCAGTAAGAAGCTTCCAATGGCTCTTTTCTTCCTTGAAATATATAAGGATTAATGTTTGAAGCTTCAACTATAGAACTCCAACAAGAGAAGACATTTAATACACATTCAACAACCAGAGAACACTTTCCTAACATTTATACTATGTTTTTATGTCTTCTAAATCTCTCTCATCATTTATTGTAAATTATTTCTTGTGAGAGATCATTGATTGTAAAGGGAGAGCTACTCATTAATTGTAAACTCCTCTCATAAAGGAGAAATTATCCTATTTCATTCTGATTCACTTATTGGCTACTTTTTGCCATAAAAGAAGGAGGTTTCGATTCACCGAGTAAAGAATCCGCAGTAAGAGGCTTCGATTCGCCCATTGAAGAATCCGACTAGTGAATTAAATTTCCAAGGTGCTTGGGGAGTGGACGTAGGTCAAGGTAGACCGAATCACTATAAATCCGATTGTATCTTTTCTCTCTCAAACTCTTTATTTTCAGCATTATTTTCTTTGCTGATATTTACATTCATCATAGTAAAAGAGTTTTCGAAAAAAATTTAAGTTTGCTAAAACAACCCATTCACACCTCCTTTGGGTTGATTTTTGGGACAACACCTTGATATTTTGAGTTTTTAGGGCGTCACATATGGAGCGGTGATGGCAGCGGCAATGGTAGTGACAACAATGGTGGTGGTGGTAGGGGTGGTTGTGGTAGTGGTGTTAATGGTGGATGGTGGTAAAGGTAGTATAGTGGTGTTGGCAGTGGTGGTGGTGCTCGCTGTGGCACTACGGGTATGACAGCGATAATAGTGGCGGGGATGTCAATGATGGAAGGTGATGGTAGTGATACCGGAGGTATATTACTGGTGTGATACATGTATGTCTCATTAGGTACAAAAATAATCAAAAAATTAATTTATTTTTCGTTGGTCAAAAAAATATTTTTTATTGATTTTTAGTTTTCATCGAAACGAATACCAACAAATGTAGAAATCATTAAAAAAATATTTTTAATTAAAACAAATAGAACGTTAATTTAATGATTAACTTAGGTTAATCTAATTTAAATTTAGTTCAACTAAAATATTTTATTTTTTTGGTAAGTTTAATTTTAATTTAATAACAAAAAATAAGAATAATACAATGAGAATTAGGACATGACTCCAAGAGTCGATAAGAAGCCAACGACACAAATAAAACAAAACCAAATAATTACCTAGCCTGAAAAATCTTACCAACCAAGGACTAAGATAGCAAAGCAAAACAAAATACATTACATATTAGCTTGAATAGAGGTTATTTCTCTACAAGTCTAAGGTTTTCAATTTTTTGAAAATATTTCTTCTTATTCGTAACCCTTAAAAACGAACTCTTCCATGGACCAATGAAGTTTTTATCCAAAAGGAACTTTGGGGGCCTTTTGAGACATGTTGACCAATGGTGACATCTATGGATGGTGGTGACATCCTTCTCTACTTCTTCTACCTTGTTAGTAATATTTATTTTTGCATCTTACTCTTGATGGCTATCACTAACCTTTCTTTTGTGTTGCTCTATTAGTTTTCCCTTAAGTATTTTGGTTCAATTTTTGATATTGGAATTTTTCGCTATAATAAAAACTTTTAATAATTCACTTTTTAGAAATAAAATAATATTAAATCAAAATATTAAAAGTAATGGGGTATGAAAAGAATTGAAAATCTAAAAAACGTAGCCTGTGAGATTGAGAAGCATGTTCTCACTATCCTAAAGTCGATGTTCATCATCACGTGAAAGTTTAACCTAAGTGTATCGGCTCCAAGATACATCCTAAATGCTCACAAGCCTTCCTCGTTTAGTATTCACGCCCACTATGAGAATATAAACGAGTCACGAACTGAGTTTTCCATAAAATAATATAATAAAAAAATATGATAGTTGAAGGTCTGCCATTAGAAACTCAATATCTTTTTTCTTTCCCAACATACACACATCTAGCTTTTCTCCTCTCTTGACAATAGGCGAGTAATTAAGCCTATATATATATATATACACCAAATACACCTAGGTAATAGACTAGTAGAGTAAGCACAACAACACAGGAACAAGCACATCATCAAAAATAAGAACTTTTATTAACTCAGAAATATTACAAGAGAGAGGGATACAAGAGAGAGAAGGGGCGGAAGAAAAGTTTGCCATGAACAAAGGGTCAAGCTCCCTTGAATATGAAAAATTGAAAGCCTACGCTATTCGGACTTCAAAATTTCTTCTTCAGATCCGCAAGTGGATGCCAGGTGTCCTTGATTGAATAGAGTCATTCAGGACAATCACGTGGGTGTGTTGGCTGTCTTTGGCATCTTGTGTCGGCAGAGTACTGTTTGGTCAAAAGTGACAGACAGGACTGAGTAGCCGCATTTGTTGTATTCGAAAAAGAAAGAGAAAGCAAAGATTATCTTTTGCTGTTATGCTGAGTTATAAAGATGAATTTGAAAAAGAATTTAATCTGACCATTCCATGATAAAATTCTTGTTTTTTCATGATTGTCATCCTTATCAATTTTTTTTTTTTTTTTTTAAAGTTTAGTTGCTGAAACCTTTTCTTTAACAATTCCAATCAAAGACTCCCAATAATCGGTTAAAGGAATAGTATCCTCGTTATTAGGATTTTGGGCTTCGCCGACTAGACACTGGAATTGGTTAGTGTCACTCTGGGTTTTCATACTGGATGTTGCAGAAATAAAATTGGACTTCATAACTTCTAATATTTTTACAGATAGTTGGGTTTCAGAAAGATCAAAAAATTGGTCTTTAAGAGTTTGAAAGATCATAAGGCCCAAATTGTCCATGTTTAAAGATGGGGAGGATGATAAGGCTTATTGGGTTTGGGCCTTTACAGCTTCATCAATTACAGATATGGTGGACTGAATCTTGGTTGTGGATGTACCAATGTCAAAGTCATTCCACCATTTAAAGAAGAAGGTTATTTGGAGAGTATGACAATCAAGATAATCAAGATCACATTTAAGACTCCAACGCCAAATCCATGCAAGTTGGAATTCGGTAAAAAAATTAAAAAGATATTTGCCAATGAGATCCTATTTGGCATTTGATTTCCCAAAAACATATGCTGCTTTCATTAAGGTTAAACAGGGATGACTCTTTAACCATAAATGATAAAGATCTTGTGCAGATTGAGGTAGGACCTTAATAGTAGGCCCCATTTTTTCTCACAAGGCAAAAAACTAAGGAGGGAAACCAGAAGTTTGAAGAATTTCAAGATTTATGGTAAAAAATCATGTATGTTTGCGGATAGGATCTTGACAATAGAACGTAAAGTTTCAAGCTTGGATATACTCCCAGTAGTTATATTGGGTGCCATTAAGCTTAAGAGTTTGGGCTCGAAAAGGATCAAGACCCCAAGCTCATGGATCAAGAACTCTGATGATATAACATTTGTAGTGTGTGATAGCAGACTTGATATCAGAGGAGTTCACATGATTGTGAATAATCTGAACAGAGCCTGTTTCAGTTTATATAGCCTCATAGACGAAGCAGTGTCGTCCTTCAGTGACTAGAAAGGTTTGGTTACCCAAGTAACGTTCCTTAAGGAACCATATGTCAAGGAACCATTGGAGATCATCCATGGAAAGAGAAAGAATGTGTTCAGTTACAATATTTTGAAAATACTATGGTTCAGTTTCAAGAACTTGTTTAATATTCTTGAGCTTCGGTTGGTTGGGTTGTTTAGACCCAGTTCTCAAAGAGAAAAATTCAAATAAAGGTATCTTCTGCAGTTTCTGGCCTCGACCGGCACCTCGACCATCCTTAGGTGACATCTTCGGATATATCCTACAAAAATTCTCTAGTTAGGAAATCAGGTAGAGAATTTTGAGAACCTTTTATATACTCGATTTGAAAATCAAATGAGTTAAGTTCAGATTGCTATCTAAAAAAAATTTGTTTAGAAATAATATTTTTAACATCTTTTTGTAAAATAATTTTGGCTACACTGCAGTCAATATGGAGTAAAAAGGATTGATTAAGTAAATTATCCTAGAATTTTGAAATATATTTCATGATCGAAAGCATTTCTTTCTTGATTGTGGAATAATTATTCTGAGCATTTTTCTACATTCCAAATACAAAGCGAACTAATTCTTCTTTGTTGGTTGTTGGATTCTTCTATTTAAGAAAACCACCATAACCAATGTCGGAAGTATCAGTTTCAACTATTTTAAACCAAATAGGATTTGGTAAAATTAAACAAGGTAAATCTTTAACCCTAAGTTTGATTTTTCAGATGGCTGCTGTGTGAGTATTACTCCAAGGAGAAGGATTCTTAATTAAGCGAGTATGCAATATAGATGCATCTTGAGCTAAATTTTGATAGAAGTCTAAAATGTAATTAAGACTTTCTAAAAAGAGTTGTAATTGAGTTTTGTCTTTAAGTTCATCTGGGAACTTAGAAGCAAATTCAATACTTCGAGAAATGGGTATTATAGTACCTTGATTTATGTTATGCCCTAGAAATCTGTATGTTGTGAAAAATAGTTTCATTTTAGATGCAGAAAAGGAAAGTCCATTTTTTTGAACAACTTTTGTAAAAAAAAATTAGATGTTTAAAATGTTGATCTATAGATGAAGAGAAAATAAGAACATCATCGATATCGACAATACAGAATGCAGAATAAGGATTGAATATGTCATTCATCATATTCTAGAATTCAGAAAGTGCATTTTTTAGTTCAAATGGCATTACATTCCATTCATAATGACCAAAAGGACTACAAAAGCATTTTTGTATCGATCTTCTTCTTTGATATGTATTTGCCAAAAACCTAACTTGAGATCAAATTTAGAGAAGATAGATACAGCTTGTAAGCGATCTAAAAGTTCCTTCTTATTAGGAATTAGATATCTTATCCATTGCAGTTTGTCATTCAAAGGTTTGTAATCAATTACAAGCCTAGATTGTCCCCTTTTGATCTCAGCATTTTTATTTACATAAAGGTTGTACAACTCCAAAGAGAATAACTTTTACGAATTAATTTTTTATCAAGAAGGTTTTGAATTTTCTTCTTGCACATCTCAAGATAGTCAGATTTTATCTGACTTGGTCTTGCCTTGGTAGGCATTTGACTTTCATCAAACCTTGGTTCATAAGGAAGAGGCACAATGTGCTTCTTTCTTTCCCAAAAGGCATTACGTAAATCACTACATATGTCTTTAGTGATTTGTTGTTCAAAAATTTTAATCATCTGTTGAAGATTAGGATTCTGGAGTTGTTGATTAATATTCATTATAAAACTTTCTTTTGATAATGAATTTAGATGAAATTCCTTTTGCAAGATTAAATTTTTAATCTCATTAAGGGATTTAGTTTTAGGATGAGTTATAAAAGGAAAATAAACATCATTTCTTTTATAACTACTGGCAATTCCTTTGGAATCAATTTTGCTGATAGGCATTAACAAGTTTAGGAAAGGGGTTCCTAATATAACTTGTTGTTGCAAATTTTAGACTAATAGGATGACTGCAGGTAACCAGACTCCTTAGTTGCAAATGAGAACTGTAGGTAGTTTATATTGTGTTTTTATACGAGTACCACTTGCTGCAGTTAAGGATTGTGTAGTCTTTGTAAAGTATTGTGTAGGCACAATACCTTATTGAACGCAATTCATATTGGCTCCACTATCGACTAATGTGATAGTATTTTAATAGTATATTCTCTATTAATCACAAGATTAATTTTAATATACCATTTTGGATGGGTAACCTTTTGTAGAAGGTTAAAGAATGGAGATTGAGAGTCGTTATTAGGAATAAGTTCAATATCTTCTTTATGATGAGTAGAACTGTTAGTATTTTCAAGACTAGAAAGTCTTGCTTGAATATTAACTAATTCAACCTTAGAAGTCTGGTCAAACAATTTTAATTGTTTAATTTCAGATTTACGAAATTTTATTTCTTTATTTAAGTCTTGGATAGTTATGGGTTTCTCATAACTATCATCCATTCGATTCAATACTACTTGAAGACTATAACTCCTATTGGCAGTAGAAATAACAACTATAGCAAAACTAACCATATCTTCAAAGTCATACCTGACTAGTGATTTGTGATTCTATTCTTCTCTGCCTTTTGCAACTGTGAAAGGCCCATGTTCTTCTTGCTGCTGCTGCTTCTGTAGGTTTGTGTCATTGTCTCCTGATTCACTAGGTGAGTTGTTGTGACGCCTCACTTTTCACGACACATTCATTAAGCACTAAACGTAGAATAAAGGTGTAAGATTACTTTAATTGTTGAACAAGAGGTTCTAACCCTAGAAATGTGAGCTCTCAAAACCCTAAAGAAGATAAGTAGTATGATCATGAATTAA
>JAUTBS010369628.1:0-10428 GCA_032361285.1 Aequorea victoria | reverse complement strand
GATTCCTTCGTTTTAATGTTCTAACAATGTTTTAAATCCATGATAGCATGTTTATGAATCAAGAATTGGGATCCTAGCCACATGGTACTAAGTTGTGTTTGTGTTATTCGAACATATATACACTTGGTAAAAACAGCAGAGGCTTACCGAACCAAGATGCCGAATGGGAGAAGATGACGACGAGATCGATGTGATGCTGATCAACCACGGATTGATGACACCAACGATGGATTCAGTTGCAGCAAGGATGAATGATCAGAGGCCTTGAGAAGAAGAACCAGAAATGCAGGGACTTGAGGGAGAGGAGGATACAGAGAGGTTTAGGCGTGAGGGAGAGAGAGCTGTGCTGGGCAAAGGCTGGGCGTGAGAGTTATCAAAAAGGAGAGGAATTGTATATGTAGCTGGCAGATCCACAATGATAGGATCTGAAGCACGAAATTTGGAAACATGATTTATCAAATTGGAAATTGTAACCAACGAGTTAACACCCTCCTTATTTTTCTGATTTTATTCTTTTTCTTTTTAGTTTATTTTCTTTTATTTTCCATTCCCACTATTCTGTTTTCCTTTTCTGATTTATTTTGTTTTATCTTATTCTTTAATTAAATTTTATTCCGAATTCAAATCTAGAATGTTCTCCTTGAATTCTACTTTAATTTAGTTAAGCTAATTAAAATTAATAGGTAACTAAATTTAATTAGGGATTTCGTCTCACTTTATTGAATTAAATTTGTTTAATAATTTTATTTCATTATTCGCCAAGTTTATAATTCTGTTAAATATATATATATATTTATATTTTTTTTTTATTTTATTTTTTATTTTTAAATTTTTAAATCTTTACGGATTTTACACGGACCGACGGACACGACCATTGAGCTTTAACATTGGGGATCATGTTTTCTTGAAAATTCACCCTTGACGGGGAGCTGTGCGCTTCGGGAAGAAAGGGAAACTCGCGCCAAGATACATTGGACTATTCGAGATCCTATAGAAGATAGGAAAGGTCACTTATCGATTAGCCTTACCACCTCAACTCTCTGGAATGCACAACGTATTTCACATCTCAATGCTATAAAAATACATGGCAGATCCAACACATGTGCTGAACTGGGAACAACTCGGGTTGGATAACGATGCAACCTTTGAGGAACGACCGGTCAAGATTATGGACCATAAAGAAAAGGTACTACGAGGAAAGGCTATTCTGCTAGTACGAGTTCTATAGCGGTATAGAGGAGTAGAAGAATCAACCTGGAAAAGAGAAGATGCTATGCGCGCCAATCACCCTCAACTCTTTGAGAACGGAGGTAACCCTTAAATTTTGAGGACAAAATTTTGTTTAAGGGGGGTAGGTTGTAAATACCCGATTTTCCATAACCCTAGAAATTAAGCTCCATAGACCGTAATGATGCTACATAAATAAAATTATAAATTTAACCTAATAAACTTATGAATTAAGTATGAAGAATAAAGTTAGTCTTCTAAGATCACAACCTAAAGATGAAATTTTGGGCTAAAGTCCAAAATGAAAATTCAAGCCCATAAACACATAAATTAAATCAATAGACCCAAATTAAATTCTAGAGCCCAAATAATTAATTCAAAGCCACTCAGTCAAGAAGTCTTGGAAAATTCTATAAAAGGCCCAATTTTAATAAAAAACCAAAATGGGTATCACATAAATTTCTAAATTATAAAAATAACAAAATAAACACATGCCAAACACCTCCCTTGGCCGGCAGCCATCCCCTCCTCACAAGAGAGTAGTATGATGTGACATAATTAGGAATAAAAAAAAAAAGAAATTGAGGAGAAATATTGTGATGATCATTGCCACTTTTGGAAGCAACCTAAATCTTTCAGCCTAACATTTATTCCCTCCTAATTAATTAATTGTAGGAAATATTTGTACACATAAATATACTTGAGGAAGAAAAGAATACATGAAATAACTAAATTATGGGAGAAAAGTAGTCAAAGAAAGAATAATAAAAAGAAGACTTTTGCTAGAAACTCTTATTCTCATCATTCTTGATTTGATCACACACACTTCCATAAACTATTTTCCTATGTCCTCTTGTCCTCTTTTAGAAGATTTTGCTGCTAAAAGAAGTCATCAAGATGAGAAGACATGAATGGACTAATTAAGAAAATAAAATAAAAAAATCATGTAATTTCCTCTCTCTTCCTAACCTATAAATAGAGCACTTCTCCCATTCTTTCTAAACATTTTTCAACCTCCACTCTCTCTCTAACTCAGCATCCTTGAGTAAAAAATAAAGGAAATAAAAGAAAAAGAAGAAGAAGAAGAAAGAACAAAGAAGAAGAAAAAGAGGAAAGGCAATAAAGCCAAGTCCTAAAACATCTATTGATCAAAACTAATCAAGTAAGAGACTTCTTGAACTCTCCTTTCCTATCCCAATATCATCTTCTTAACTTCAATCCTCTCTAAGATAAAATAAATATTGACAAGAATGGACAAAATGAGGATGGATCATGAAAACAACAAATGGATGTTTGGAAACTTTGTAAGAACTAAAAACTAAGAAGAAATAATGTAAGAAATTTAAGGAACCTTATTATGAACATATTATGTTGTTATTATGTGTTTGGATATGTCTTGGATGTGTTAAAATAGGAGAAGTTGATATTTGTATGATATTGTGTAAGAATGATCAAAATAATGTTATTTTTAAGCCATTCCAAGAAATTTCGCGTGACCCAAACAACCCCCAAATGAAAATCTGTTTCAAGCAGAGCCTTTTTAGGATGTATTGATTATGTGTGCTTTTTGGTTGGACCCCAAAATATATTTGTGAACCCCTATGCCATTTCAGAAGCTTCTGTGATAGTGAGACAGAATAACAGCCCACTTTGAACTCTTGTAAATTGTTCTCTATAAATCCCCTAGAGATGACCCATCTATTCAAAGAAAGGTATATGGGTCTAGTTTCATCAATTTTTTACAGAACTCATGTTCAACTTGTATATTTCGAGGTATCATATTTTTCCCAAATAGGCTCCTTTTTCGACAGATTCTGTTGTACGAATTTTTGAGCCCTCTTATGTTCACGACCAATTCTCCAGTTCTTCATGAAAATTTTATGTAACATCATAATTGAGCTTGTTGTAAATTTCAGAATTTTCTAGTAAGGTTTGGTATTTTTAAAGAAATTTTAGAACAGTGTGGCAGATTTTGGAATTTTGGTTTTGTTGGAAAATAATGTGTTTAAGGCTTCATCTATCCCTAAGACATGTTTGTTTCTTTTTAACATCATCCATGAGTATAAATGAGTTTTCATGACTGAGATAAATGTTGAATGATCTTAGACTTGTGTTATAACATCTCTCCTGCATGGCCTGAGTCTGGGATAAGGGTATTCACCTTGTGTCTAGCTTGGTTAGTGTTGGTTATTGATGGAATGTGGTTATGTTGGACAAGTGCACATATTTTCTGACTCGGGTATATGATCTTATGATGGAGTGGGTGATGTCCCTTCCATGTTGTAACCTGATGATGGATACAGTAGTTGCTATAGTGTACCATTTTGGACCTATAGATTTAACAGCAGAATGGTCAGGACTCATTAGGAAGGTGGTTCTGGGACGCAATGGTCGCCAACAAACTGAGTTTCGACTCTTCGCCTGGCTCTACCCCGCTGAACTTGAGGCATTCATGAGCTAGTAGAGTACATCACCCTGCTATGGTTCATGGCATGACACGGTGAGTCTTAAGGTCGATTCTAGTCGGGGGCCCTTATGAGTCAGTTGGAGCATTTAGCTCAATGTGATTCATAGTCTGCAAATGGGCAACTGGATCGTGACTTTATGGGTGTTCTATTTTCAGAAGTCATAGGATAATGGTTGAGTGTTGTGATCCTTTCAGCATAAAAAAATCATTGTCAGGAGTCAAAGTTTTACCATTATGCATATTATATGGTGTTATATCTTGCTGCTTCGTATTATGTGTTAGAATTGTTGAATTCAAAAGTTTTTTCTGGGTTTTGCATCTCACGACATTTTATGCAAGGAACTGAAGAAGAGATGATGATTGAAGATCCCGTTAAGGAGTATGTTGAGCCGTCGCTCACCTGAACAGGCGGCATCGGTGCCGGAAATATTTATATTTTTGTAGTTTCCCTGAAACTGTTGTGGAATGTAATCTACTTTTTAAATAGGTTATGTGATGGATGGAAACACAAACTTTATTACCTTATGACAAATATTCAATTATGATAGATGTTTGTTGTTAGAATAACCATATGTACTATAATTACATCTTTTGGCGAACCGAATTTCCAGAGGGTCACAACTTGGTATCAAAGCCTAGGTTTAGTGAACCTTAGAAGCTTTAGTTATGGAGAAACCTTGCGACCGTTAAGCCAAAAATATGTTTTAATTCTATATTTTATAACTTATGCATAAGCTATGAACAAAAAAAGATTAAGATACAATCTAAGACTATTAATTTACGTCTTGTAGGATGTCTTCCGATTCTGACTCCAACCGCGAGGAATTCTTTCAAGAGATTATGAACCTGGATGATGAAGTCTAACCAGATGCCTGGAACATGAACGAACCCCTTGATATAGAACCTCTAGCATGGTACCACTCTGATGACGTCGAAAACGACACTGACAACGAAGAAAGTGACAGAGAATCAGAGGAAACCCATAGCGAGGTAGACGATGGCGAGTACATTCTGCCAATGGAGGAAGATGAAGGTGAGAGAATCCCCCATCTTTGGAGGCAATCGAACGCGCTGCAGCAGTACCTAGTAGGAACCACCGTGTACGCCAAAGTTGCCCCACTAGTTCGATGCAGGTGGAAGACACCTGTTTATTCCTACTACTTCTTTGGACCGTTGCTGGTCACGAAACAAGTCGGAGATATGGTCGTCCGACTACGAGTACCACTAGGTTTTGTTGAGCGATTTGGGGACGTCGCCCCATATGAAATTTTTCGACCCCATGACCGCTAGATGAGGATCGTATTTTTAGTCTAGAGGAAGAGATCGACTTCAACAACAACCTGACCTACACTAAATGGCCCATTATGGCCACCGACCGAGTGGAAAGAAACCCCATTGCAAATGAGGATTGGTATGTGAAGGTGCATTGTGAATGCTACGGCATTCATGAAATAACATGGGAGTTAGAACTCATGGCCCAGAGGGACTACCCATAACTTTTTTTACCGTAGGACTTAATGCTTGTAATGGAACTATGAAAGCTAGAGTTTACTTTTGAATCTTGTGTAGAAACATAGAAAATTTTGTATTAAACTATTTCCATTTGGGTTGTAACAATGCGTTGACTTATATATTATGTTCAGTTTTTAATTGTAATTCAAGTATGGTCTAAATATTGGTAAAGCAAAATAATAATAAACCAAACATAAGTTTCCCCTAAACCTTTTGCTTACACAATACCCTAACCTTTAACCAGATTCTGACCAAATAGCGGGAAGAGGAAGACAAAGCTTCAACAGTGAGGCCGAGCCCAGCGAAACCGCTGAAGTGCAAGGATTAGCCAAAATCCTCAGACAGTTGGCCACATCGTTCAGCCCAATGTCTGTTCATATCCAAAGGGATCGAGCTTGGCTCTTGGATGAATTTTAAAAACAGAGGGCTCTGGTGTTCAAAGGGGAAACCGACCCACGAATGATAGAAAATTGGATCAGAATGATCACAAAGATGTTGGACACCATGGACATCCAATGCGACGGAGATAAGATCACACTGGCCATCTATCAGCTTAAGGAGGAAGTGGACCATTGGTGGTCTATGGAGAAGGATAACCAGAATAAAACCACACTTACTTGGAAACAATTTGAGAAGTTTTTTTTGGATAAGTTTGTTCCAGCCATGGTAAAACAAGCAAGGATGCGTGAATTCCTTGACTTGGAGCAAGGGATGATAAGTGTGTCCCAATACGTCAGTAAATTTGAAGAACTCACCCGTCATGCAGCAGCCCTGATTCCTCATGAAGAATCAAAAGCCCGGTGCATAAAATGGGGCTTGGAACCTTCTGTGAGAGGGAAGATTGCATTTATGCAATTTTTGACTTATTCTTGAGTAGTACAAGCGACCCTGATGGCCGAGGCTGAGTCTGCCGATTCGTGAAAAATATGGAATCAAAGGAAGGGTTGACTGATACGTAGAGGAAATCTAAGAATACATCATGGAGGGAGCTCGCAGAAGCCGTACTCCATACCCCAACAACAGACTCAACAAGGGCCCAGTACGAGCACACGGCCGAACTCCCAGATTATCTGTTATGGGTGCCACCAGCCAGGGCATATTAAGAAAGACTACCTAAGAACAGTGAGTCAAGAAGGAACTTCCTACAACCAGACTCAAGAATCAGTGGGAGCACAAGCAACATAACACGGAACAGGAAACTCCAATCAACTAAAGGCCAGGGGTAACTAGTTCAAGAAACCGGGAAGATCGGCACAAGCCACTGGAGCAGTTGGGAGAGTTTTTTCCTTACACGAGGAAGGGGAGGAAGAACCCTCCGTGATCGAAGGTACACTCATGCTATATCACTCTCTGGTGCATGTGTTATTCGATTTTGGTGCTTCATATTCTTTTATCTCAAGCACATGTGCTTCTTCTTTGGGGTTATCTCTTGAACCCATAGACACAACCATGTCTGTATCCTGACCTTTAAGGGGATGTTTACATATCTGCTTTATATGCGAAGATTGTGAAATAGAAGTTTCTAGCATATGCTTATCTTGTGACCTTTGAGTCATCAACTTGAACGTCTACGACGTCATCCTAGGAATGGGCTGGTTGTACAAATACAGAGCAAACATTGATTGCCACTAAAAGAAGATCTCAGCTTGCACCCCTAGTGGATCATACTTCTTTTTTAAGAGGAGTAGACATAACCCTTTACCTTGAGTCGGTCAAGAGATGAAATGGACGGAGAATTTTAACTACAAGGCTAGCAAGTTTCATACTCAACGACCAGAGCCAAAAGACTATGCCCCTCCGACGGTGTTGTACAAATATAGAGCAAACATTGATTGTCACTAAAAGAAGATCTCAGCTTGCACCCCTAGTGGATCATACTTCTCTTTTAAGGGGAGTAGACATAACCCTTTACCTCGAGTCGGTCAAGATATGCAATGGACAGAGAATCTAACTGCAAGGCTAGCAAGTCCCATACTCAACGAAGAGTGCCAAAAGACTATGCCCATGCCATGGATTATAAATGATTTTGAAGATGTCTTTCCTGAAGAACTTCCAGGATTACCACCGCAACGAGACCTGGACTTCTGTATTGATCTACAACCAGGAAGAACACCCATATTTATGGCCACTCATCGAATGGAACCCGCAGAACTACAGGAGATGAAGACGCAACTGCAAGATCTATTAGAGAAAGGATTTTTTAGACCAAGTACGTTGCCATGGGGCATGCCAGCCTTTTTTTCCAAAAAGAAAGATGGTTCCCTACGACTCTGCATCGACAACCAACAACTGAACTGAGTCATGATAAAGAATCGCTATCCGCTCCTGAGAATCGATGACCTGTTCGACCAGTTCAAACTGCTACTCAAAGATCGACCTGCGATCGGGATACCACCAGCTGAGGGTTCGAGAAGAAGATATCTCAAGACAGCTTTTCGAATGAGTTCCGACCACTATGAATTTGTAGTGATGCCTTTCGGATTGACTAATGCCCCTGCCATATTCATGTGGCTGATGAACAAAATCTTCTCGGCATACTTGAACTAGTTTGTAGTTATATTCTTTGATGACATCTTGATATATTCTTCATTGGAGGAGGAGCATGAACAACATTTGAAAATCGTCCAGCAAATTCTAAAAGAGAACCAGCTATACACCAAGGCGAGCAAGTGCGAATTCTGGTTAAAGCAAGTAAAATTCCTTGGCCACGTTTTCTCGGAGGAAGGAATCTTTGTCGACCCATCAAAGGTAGAAGTTGTGCTGGATTGGAAGCAGCCAAAATTAGTTTTCTAGATCCGAAGTTTTCTTGGACTAGCTAGGTATTATCGATGATTCATTCAAGACTTCTCGAGACTAGTCAAACCCATGACGAAGCTAACTCATAAGGGGATCAAATTAGAATGGAATGAGGCATGAGAGGAATCATTTCAAGAACTCAAGAAACATCTAACAAGTGCTCTAATACTTGTGGTTCCAGAAAGGGATGTGAGTTACGCCGTGTTCTGCGATGCATCAAAAGAAGGCTTAGGATGCATTTTGATGCAAGATGGAAAGGTGGTGGCTTATGGTTCCCGACAACTCAAACCTCACAAAAGGAATTACCCCACACATGACCTGGAGTTGGCGGCCATTTTCTTTGCACTAAAAACATAGCGCCACTATCTATATGTGGAACAATTCGAGTTGTTTTCAAATCATAAAAGTCTCAAGTACCTATTCACACAAAAGGACCTAAATATTAGATAACGGAGGTGGATGGAATTCCTGGAAGATTATCGCTTTAAGTTGACTTACCATCCCGGGAAAGCGAGCGTCGTGGCTGATACTCTGAGTCGTAAAAGTCATAGCCTATTAGCATGCTTGGCAGTAGATCGATGGAACATTTAACCAACTACTGGAAAATTCAACGTCAGCGTCAGCAAAGAAACCAATGAGTTCATTTTAAGCACGATAGCAATAATGCCGACTCTGCTCACAAAGATCACGAAAGCCTAGGAGACATATCAGGAGGCGATCTTCCTAAAATCTAAAATACCAACCGATGGTGCCACAAGCGACTGGACTCTAAGAACTAATAGGAGTTTAAAGTTCAAGGGCAGAATGTTCGTGCCAAGAGTCGATGGTCTACGGGAAGAAGTACTTAGAGAATTTCACTGCTCCAGCTTCGAAGTACATCCAGGAGGCAATAAGATGTACCAGGACCTTAAACGACAATACTGGTGGAGCAGAATGAAGAACAATGTAGTTGAGTTCATGGCTAAATGCTGAACTTGCCAACAAGTAAAAGTCAAACACCAATGACCTGGAGTGAGGTTGCAACCCTTGCCTATACTAGAATGGAAGTGGGAGCATATAACCATCGACTTCATGACCAAACTGCCAAGATCACCTCGAGGACACGATACCATCTGGGTATTCGTCGATCGGCTAATAAAGTCAAAACATTTCCTAACAGTAGGAGTCACGGACACTCTAGAATCATTAAATTGACTCTACATCCGAGAGATAGTTGAGTTACATGGAACGCCTACATCAATTGTATCACATCATGATTCGTGCTTCACTTCAAATTTTAGGGGATGTCTAGAAAAGGCATTGGGAACAAACTTATGCTTTAGTACCGCCTTCCATCCCTAAACTGACGAACAGTCTGAATGAACAATCCAAAATCTAGAAGACATGTTGCGGGTATGCGCAATGGATTTAAAAGGAAGCTGGTAGATGCACCTACGGCTTGTGGAGTTTGTATATAACATCTTTCAAGCCAGCATCGGTATGGCTCCATACAGGAGGCCTTTCTGATCATCTCTGTGTTGGGCAAAAGTAGGAGACATTAGCATTTTGGGGCCAGAGGTCATATAGGAGACCATGGACAAAATCAAATGCATTCAGGAATGTCTCATAACTGTATAGAGCCGACAAAAGAGCTACACGGACCGACGGACATAACCCTTGAGCTTTAATATTGGCGATCATGTTTTCTTGAAAATTCACCCTCGATGGGGAGCCGCACGCTTCGGGAAGAAAGGGAAACTCGCGCCGAGATACACTGGACCATTCGAGATCCTGCAGAAGATAGGAAAGGTCGCTTATCGATTAGCCTTACCACCTCAACTATCTAGAATGCACAACGTATTTTACGTCTCAATGTTATAGAAATACATCACGGATCCAACACATGTGCTGAACTGGAAAAAGCTCAGGTTGGACAACGATGCAACCTTCGAGGAGCGACCGGTCAAGATTATGGACCATAAAGAAATGGTACTACAAGGAAAAGCTATTCCGCTAGTACGGGTTCTATGGCGGCATAGAGGAGTAGAAGAATCAACCTGGAAAAGAGAAGATGCTATGCGCACCAATCACCCTCAACTCTTGGAGAACGGAGGTAACTCTTAAATTTTGAGGACGACATTTTGTTTAAGGGGGTAGGTTGTAAAGACCCAATTTTCCATAACCTTAGAATTTAAGCTCCATAAACCCTAATCATGCTAGATAAATAAAATTGTGAATTTAACTTACTGAACTTATGAATTGAGTTTAAAAAATAAAGTTAATCTTCTAAGATCACATCCTAAAGATGAAATTTTGGGCTAAAGTCCAAAATGGAAATTCAAGCCCAAACTCATAAATTAAATCAATAGAACAAAATTAAATTCTAGAGCCCAAGTAATTAATTCAAATCCCACTCAATGAAGAAGTTTTGAAAAATGTCATAAAAG
>JAUTBS010369517.1:0-10429 GCA_032361285.1 Aequorea victoria | reverse complement strand
CGTCCGGGTTATGCCCGGTACGGTCCACTGTGGTCTTAGGCTTTTTGGGAAGATTTTAGAAAGTTAGGGTCTGAAATCCCTTTTTGTTTCTTCTTGGAAATGTAATTAATGAAATGATGTTGATGAGGCTGTGAGTCCTCTTATGTAAATTTTTAGATGTTATGTTAGGCCCAAGGATGAAGTCCTGGTTCTATGTTAAAAAGAAAAAAAATTATGCTTAAATGTTGTGAATGTTGCCAAGTATGTTGGGTTGAGTACCCATTCTCAGGTCCCGTGCCCGGTGCTCGGGGCGGGATTTGACAATTTTCATGTGGCATTGAAAGTTCTGGAGCTGAGAGTGGTGGAGTTTTCGCACCACAACCGATAGAGAAGAAGAAAAGGAAGGAAGAGGAAGTGTAAAACTGCCATTAACGTCATTCTTCGAGATTCTTGAGGTAAGAATCGTATCCTCAACTCACAAGTGTTTCACATCACGGAATACCTCCCTTAATAGGAGATTAGAAGCCCCTTTCTTAGTTCTTCCTTATTCTAAGTACATGCATGTTTGTAGATTCTCTTTTTTCCATCCATCCTTGGGTTTTATGAGAGAAAAATATGGACGTTTTATTCTATAACTTGGTAGAAAGACCCTTATAAGGAGTTTTGGAGTGTTGGATGCTTAGGCTATGGATGAGAGAAGTTTTTGGGTTTTGTAGAGCCTTGAGAGAAGTAGAAAAATTACTTTTTTCACCCCAAATAAAACTTTATTTCAGAAAATGCACAGAAAATAGAGTATCAGCGTTTTCGACCATTTGAGTCGACCTATACCCTCTGTGAGTCGACTCAAAGTGTTTTGCTCACGGTAGTTTCTATCAGGCGAACATTTGAGTCGACCCAAGCCTTGAGGGTGTCGAATCAATCGGTGAAGCTCTCGGTTGTTTTAACAGGCAAGGGCTTGAGTCGACTCAAGCTTTATGGGTGTCGACTCAAATCAGTTTTGCCTATGTAGTTTTAACACGCGTGGAAGTGAGTCGACCCACAGGGACGGTGAGTCAACTCAATTGGAGTTACTCTGTATTATTTAACATGCGAGGCCATGTGTCGACCCAAACCCCTGAGTGTGTCGACCCAAGCCTAGATCCAACGCATGTGAGTCAACCCAAGTCTTGCGTGAGTCGATCCAACCTTAGTCCAGCGCGCATGTATCGAGATACCTTAGCCCATACCTCGACCCAAACCCTTTTGTGGGCACCCTGAGTTGACCCGAAAGAAGTGTGAGTCGACCCAGAGTCACGTGAGTCGACCCAACTCAGTTTTGTGTCGACTCAAAGCTTCAAAATAGCTTTCTTCCTGTAATATTTTTGAGCCTTTGTGGCCACTTTTAGCCTTAGATTTCTTCATAAAAAACATAACTTATGACCACATCTATCTTCTGAAGTTTTACCAAGAATTATTACAAGAGTTTAATCCTTTATTTGGAACTCACTAAACATTATAGGGTTGGAAACCTCTAAAAATCAAGGGTAGATCATGTTCCTATGCGAACTAAGAATTTTGTGAGACTATAGGATCAAGACGTAAGATGTTAGGAATCATATGAAGCATAAAATTAATTCTTATACATGGGTTGTTATGTAATCTAGGTCCCGAAGGTTTGATCGTGAACGAGGGAACGCTGCCTCGTGATCAAGGAGGTTGTCCGTAAAGTACTCAAGTGAAAGGTGAGAGTGGCTAGCTTGTTTAAAATGAAATATAGAAAATGTGGTTATCTTTAAATGTTTTGATAACATGTTTTGTGATGATCTCATGGGTGTTTTCTTAAAGCATGTTTGGGTGTTCAAATGAAGTTGATCATTGTTTGTCAAATGTGATCCTATTTTTATATGGGTTTGATGAGATCAAAAATATATCTCGTGTTTGATGTTTTGCTTGAGTGCGCCAAGTTATAACAGGTAACCATCCTAGTGGGGCTCTTGTGTGGGTGTTGGATAGCTTAAAGTCATTGCCCTTAAATTGGGTGGAGGTCCAGTGGTAGACAGATATGACCCCTTGTGTGGGCATATGATGGCCTTAAAGGCTTTACCCCTTGTGTGGGTGTTGGATAGCCTTACAGGCATAACCCTTAGTTGGGCGGTGGTCCAGTGGTGGACAAGTGGCACTTACCACTAGTGTTAATGAGTGGCCCTCATACTTGCCACTCAAATGAAAGTGCATTGTGTCTTGAGGTAACGGTACCGTCGAAACTTCCGATCGTGAGGTTAAACGACTATCTGGGCACTGTAAAGCATGAGTTGGGTGTTTGGTGTTATATATATATATATATATGCTTGTGGCAATATAACACGTGGATGTGGGGTTTTTGAGATGCTTTGATAAATATATTTCAAAGTATAATGTTAGAGGATCATGAAATCTATTTCTTACCTGTGTGTGCAATGTTACTTTTACATAAATGCTTCATGGCAGAAATATTTTATGTCTTGTTTTATTTTATTGCTAAGCCCACTCTACTGTAACCTTGTGGTTGCATATTACAGCTCGGGATAGATTTTTGGTCCACTAGTGCCAGAAGAAGGATCTTATAAGGAAGAAGATCTCTTGTGTAATAGGTTTTTTTGATTTGTAACCTTAACAAATGATTCTTATGTTTGTGAGCATGGTTGGGTTTGAGTATTCCGTAGTCTATCTTATCTTTTTATATATTGGGGTGGAGTATCCTTTTTGTGGAGTTTATGTATGGTATTTGGAAATAATTTGATGTTTATAGTGAAGTGTTGATGTTTCTTTTGGGCAGTGCAGAGTGCATCCCTTAGTATCTTATTATTGTATATGTTGAAGTAAGCTGTATCACACCACTCCGAGTAGAATTATTTATCCTCCGGAGAGAGGGGTGTTATAATTTGGTATCAGAGTTTAAGGTGACAGATTCTGTAGACATAGTAGAGTTTGACACTATATGTGCATAGGTTGTGGGTAGTAGGACTTAGGGATATCGTACCATTGTCTTTGGACGTCTGTGCGACTGACTTTGAACTCTGATTGAAAACACGTTCTGCAGGCGTAGATTCCTATTAGAAGTCATAATAAGTTATCAAATTGGGGAAAATTATCCTATGAGTCGTAAGTGGGTAGTTAGGTTTAAGTTTATATGTGTAAGTCTTGAAGTTTGAGTTGGAGAAAGTTCTTATAATTTTGAATCCTTATGAAAGAATATGATTCAATTGTGATCATAAATAAATTCTAAAGCTATAACTATTCTCGTTCATGATGTAGATAATGGAGAACTCAGATGAGGTGTCCTTTGCCTCCAAGCAACAAGTGGAGAATGAACCTGGAGTGTCCCGGCAAACGGGACAACCTGATAGAACCGATTAGACGGTTAAAATTCTGAAAGATATTTCCCGTCTGACCGAGACAAATACCCAACTGATTGGCATGCAAGTAGGAAGGAATGATAAATCACGAGTAAAATAGTTTAGAGACCTTGGGGCAAGGGAATTCAGTGGAACATCCGACCCCATTGAAGTCGAGTCTTGGCTAAAAGATGCGGTACACATTCTTGTTTGGCTTGGAGTGTCAGCGAATGAACGGGTCAACCTCGTTAATTTCATGTTTTGAGGGGAAGCAAACAATTGGTGGAAGGCCACAGAAAGATTATTAAAACTACCTAGTCCAGGAGCGGAGCCCCCTATGTCGCAAGAGATTATGTGGGCTCGCTTCTCAAAAGCATTTGATGAATAGTACAAGCCATTGTCCCATAAGTATGAGAAGGAGTAAGAATTTATTGAGCTAACCCAAAAGAATTTGAGTGTGGCGGAGTACGAAATGAAGTTTACGAAACTATCGCGTTATGCACCTCTCTTAGTTCAAGATGAGGAGACACGGTGCAGAAGGTTCCAAAGAGGGCTGGAGTTTTCAATAAGGACTAGACTGATAGTTCTGGAGATTAGTAGTTATGTCAGCCTGGTGAAAAAGGCGCGGATGATTGAGAAAGACTTGAAGGAAGGAACAAGGAGACGGGAGGAGTTCAAGAAATGTAAATTTGGGAATGCATCATCAGAAAAGACATAGAGGAGTGGTTCCAAGAATATCACGAACCGACCACCGGCATTTTGGAGCCAAAGCTACCAATCTTCGGCAAAGAATACCGGGTTTAAGGGGAATCAACCGAACAGTGAAAGTTTCGACAGGAATGAGAAAGGAAATCCTCCTATATGTCACCAATGTGGAGCCACTGACCACTTCATCAAGAAATGTCCCAGCAAGAGAAGGGAGATTGTTTGTTACCACTGCAACAAACCGAAGCATATATCATCTCAGTGTGGGTAGTAGGAAAGGCCGACTACCTCTTCCATGGGCAGCAGGAAGACCATGGGAAATGGGCTGGCAGCATCGATGCAAAACAAATGAAAGGGTGTTGCGGAAGGATCGGTTGTCCCTGGACGTGTGTTTGTCATTGCGAGATAGGATGCAAGAGCGACACCAGAAGTGATGACAGGTACTATTATCACTTTTAATAGGAATGCCTATGTTCTTATTGATCCGGGATTGATGCATTCATTTGTAGCACCTACTTTCATATCACGAGTAGATGGCATAATACCTGAACGTCTAGATTTCACAGTCATCATAGCAACACCTCTTGGTGAGGAAGTGACCATTAAGACCATGTATTGGAAGTTTCCGTTAAAGGTGGAAGAATAAGAAATGGAAGTGGATGCGATGCCATTGAGTATGCTAGAGTTTGATTTTATACTCAGAATATATTGGCTATCCACCTATCATGCGTCCTTAGATTGTTTTGGGAAGAGAGTTATGTTTTAGATCCCTGGTGAAGAGGAGTTTGTCTTCCAAGGCAATAAAGTCAAGACACTTGTTTGTCTAGTGTCAACGCTTAAAGTAACCCAGATGTTACGTAAGGGTTGCCAAGGATTCTTGGCACGTGTGGTGAATACTGAATCAGAAAGGGAGGAATTTTCAAGGATACCTATTATTCGCAATTTCCCAGATGTTTTTCTGAATGATTTGCTAGGTCTACCGGTAGATCGAGAGATTGATTTCATGATTGATTTGTATCCGGACACGTTACCCATATCAATTGCACCCTATAAGATGTCTGCCGTAGAATTACGAGAATTGAAGGAACAATTACAATAGTTAATGGACAAGGATTTTATCCGACCCAATGTCTCACTGTGGGGAGCACCCGTGTTGTTTGTGAAGAAGAAGGACGAAACCTTGAGAATGTGTATTAACTATCGACAGCTGAATAGAGTTACGGTTAAGAATAAATATCCTTTGCCCTGATTTATTTGACCAATTATGAGGAACTAGTGTGTTTTCAAAGATTGATCTGAGATCGGGGTACCACCAGTTGAAAGTGCGAGAGTCAGATGTGCTCAAGATTGCCTTTCAAACCCAATATGGGAATTACGAGTTTGAGGTGTTGCCATTTGAATTGACAAACGCTCCAGCAGCATTTATGGACCTTATGAACCGAGTGTTTAGAGAATATTTTCATCAGTTTGTGATTTTATTCATAGACGACATCCTGATATATCCTCGGAGTGCGGAGGAGCATGAGGAACATTTGAAGATTGCGTTACAAGTTTTGAGATAACACAAACTGTATGCTAAATTTAGTAAATGTGAATTCTGCCTAGACAGTGTGGTGTTTTTGGGACACATCATATCCGGTGATGGAATTTAGGTGGATCCAAAGAAGGTTGAAGCAGTGGTAGAATGGGAAAGGCCAACCAACGTGACGAAAATACATAGTTTCTTGGGTTTGGCTGGGTACTATCGAAGGTTCGTGAAGGATTTTTCTTTGATAGCAAAACCTTTAACTCGCTTGACTCAAAAGAATGTAAAGTTTGAGTGGTCTGACCAATGCGGGAAAAGTTTTCAAGAGTTAAAGAAGAGATTGACAACCGCACCAGTCTTGACAATCCCTTCGGAGAAAGAAGGTTTTGTGGTTTACACCGTTGTGTCACATCAAGGGTTAGGCTGCGTGCTTATGCAAGAAGGGAAGTGATTGCCTATGCATCACGACAATTGAAAACTCACGAGTGGAACTACCCGATATATGATTTGGAGTTGGCGGCAATTATGTTTGCTTTGAAGTTATGACGGAATTATTTGTATGGAAAAACTATAGAGATTTACACGGATCACCAAAGTTTGAAGTACCTTTTCACTCAGAAGGAGATGAATCTACGACAACGAAGGTGGATGGAGTTACTTAAGGACTATGATTGTACAATTAACTACCATCCAGGAAAGGCCAAGGTACTTGCCGATGCCCTTAGCAGGAAATCGTCGAGAAAGGTGGCACACCTACAAGGATTACAATCTAGTTTGTTTCGGGAACTGCTATCATCAAGGGTGGAGCTATAAATAAAGACATGGACAATACTACTTGCGAATCTTACGCTCCGACCTTTATTGATAGACAAGATTCAAGAAGTTCAGAAGGTTGATCCTCAGTTTTTGAAGCTGCAGGATGAGGTCATCAGAAAAGTGAACAAGAACTTTGTAGTTTTGGAAGACGGAGTGCTGATGTACGAAAAATGTTTGTGTGTTCCTAATAATGCCAATCTAAGGAAGAAAATTCTTGAGGAAGCTCATGGCTCAATGTATACGATGCATCTGGGGAACACAAAGATGTATCGGGATTTATGAGAGAATTATTAGTGGTACGAAATGAAAAAAGACGTGACAGTTTTTGTTTTCAAATGTTTGGTGTGTCAACAAGTGAAGATTGAGCACCAGAGAGCGGCATGGTTGTTGCAACCTCTGCCAATACCAGAATGGAAATGTGAACATATCACTATGGACTTTGTAATAGGATTATTGCGATCCCCCAAAGGAAATGAAGCTATTTGGGTGATAGTTGATAGATTGACGAAATCGACACATTTTTTACCTATCAAGATGACTTTCTCGATGGATAGGTATGCACATTTGTACATTGACGAGATTGTTCGTTTGCATAGTGTACCAGTGACAGTGGTGTCAGACAGAGATCCTAGATTCACATCGGAATTTTGGATGAGCCTACTAGAAACAATGGGAACTATTTTAAAATTCAGTACGATTTTTCACCCCCAGACCGATGGACAGTCAGAAAGGACTATACAAAATTTGGAGGACATGCTCCGGGCATGTGTTTTGGATCTTTCAGGTAGCTAGGAGGATCATTTGTCCTTGGTTGAATTTGCATACAACAATAGTTTTCAATCATACATAGGAATGGCGCCATATGAAGCTTTGTATAGAAGAAAATATCGAAGCCCGACCTGTTGGGATGAAGTAGGAGAAAAGAAATTGTTGGGGCTTGAGATAGTTCAGATCACTAAAGACAAGGTCAAGTTGATTCGAGAAAGATTGAAACAGGCTCAAGATAGACAGAAAAATTATGCAAACAGCCGACGACGAGACTTGGAGTTTGAAGTAGGGGACCATGTGTTCCTAAAAATATCCCCATGGAATGGTGTCACGCAGTTCGGTAAGAAAGAAAAGTTGAATCCTCATTACATCGGACCATATGAAATCATAAGAAGGATTGGGAGTACAGCATACCAGTTAGCGTTGCTCCCGGATCTATCAAAGCTACATGGCGTATTTCATGTATCCGTGTTGAGGAAGTATATGCCCGACCTTTCGCATGTCTTATCAGTGCAATCAGTTGATCTCAGGCTAAATCTATCATATGAGGAAGAGCCAGTAAAAGTGCTAGACCAGAAGGAGTAAGTGTTGAGGAATAAAGTTATCCCGCTGGTAAAGTTATTGTGGCGCGACCATTCTATGGAAGAAGCCACTTAGGAAAGAGAGGAAGAAATACAGCAGAAGTACCCACAACTCTTTGATCAGGTACATTTAAATTTTGGGATAAAATTTCTTTAAGAAGGAGAAAATGTAACATCCCATAATTTATTTTTTTTAAAAGAAATATTTTAAGGATAATTAATGTTTTTTAAGCCTAAAAGGAAATTAATAAATTAACCTTAACCCGGTTAGTTAATTAAAATATTATAAGAATTAATTCCTAAACCCCAAAGGAAGAAGGGCTTAAATGTATTTTAAACCAAGTTATAATTAATTCCCAAAATGTGAAGAGTAGAATATTTTTATAAATTAAAAATAATTTGGTAGCTTAAATTGGCAAGCAATCAGAATATTAGTAGACCTTGGGCTGACAGCCCCACTTTTGTTCCATCATCCCTGTGTTTGCATCATCACAAGGCAGACATTGGGAGACCCAAAAAATCTGGTCTCTCTCTCTCCCTCTCTTTCTACCGAACCCACCTTCTTTCCTAAAAATCTCTGGAGTCTTCTTGGGTCCATTGTTGTGTACAAGATCTTGAGAGAAGGTGAGTGAAGTGTTTTCGTGGGGTATTGAAGGTTCTAGAACTGAGTGGTAGAGTTTTCGCACCACAACCAGTAGAAAAGAGGAAAAGGAAGAAGCGTAGAATCACCATTAACATCATCCTTTGAGATTGTTGAGGTAAGAATCGTGTCTTCGGCTCACAAGTGTCTTACATCACAGAATACCTTCCTTAATAGGAGATTGGAACCCACTTTCTTAGTTCTTCCTATTTCTAAGTACATGCATTTTGTAGATCCATTTTTATCCACGGTTGGATATTTCTTTTGAGAGAAATCTAGAAGTTTTGTTCTAAATCTTGGTGAAAAGACCTTTATAAGGAGGTTTGGAGTGTTGGATGCTTAGGATATGGATGAGAGAAGTTTGTGGGTGTTTTAGAGCCTTGAAAGAAGTAGAAAAATTACATTTCTTTACCCTAAATAAATCCTTATTTCAGAAAATACACAGAAAATAGAGCATCAGCATTTTCGGTTAGTTGAATCGACCCAGACCCTCTGTGAGTCGGCCCAAAGTGTGTTGCTCTCGGTAGTTTTTGTCAGGCGAGCGTTTGAGTCGACCCAAGCCTTGTGAATGTCAACTCAATCGGTGAAACTCTCTATTGTTTTAGCAGGCGAGAGCTTGAGTCGACCTAAGCTTTGTGGGTGTTGACTCAAATCTGTTTTGTCTCTATAGTTTTATCAGGCGTGGATGTGAGTCGACCCACGAAGGACCGTGAGTTGACTCAATCGTTGTTGCTCTCATTTTTTTAATAGGCGAGGTCGTGTGTCGACCCAAACCCCTGAGTGTGTCCACCCAAGCCTAGACCCAGCGCATGTGAGTCGACCCAAGTCATGTGTGAGTCGACCAAACCTCAGCCCAACGCGCATGAATGGAGATACCTCAGCTCATACCTCGACCCAAACCCCTCTGTGGGCACCCTGAGTCGACCCAGAGTCGCGTGAGTCGATCCAACTCGGTTTTGTGTCGACTTAAAACTTTGAAATAACTTTTTTCCAGTGATATTTCTGAGCCTTTGTGGTCACTTTTGGCCTTAGGTTTCTTCATGAAAAACATAGATTATGACCACATCTATCTTCTAAAGTTTTACCAAAAATTATTACAAGGGCTTAATCTTTTAATTGGAATGCACTAAACATTATAGGGTTGGAAACCTCTAAGAATCAAGGGTAAATTCTATTCCTATAGGAACTAAGAATCTTGTGAGACTATAGGGTTAAGACGTGAGATGTTAGGAATTATATGAAGCATAAAATTGATTCTTATACATGGGTTGTTATGTAATCTAAATCCCGAAGGTTTGATCGCGGATGAGAGAACGCTGCCTCGTGATCAAGGAGGTCGTTCGTGAAGTACTCAAGTGAAAGGTGAGAGTGACTAGATTGTTTAAAATGAAATGTAGAAAAATATGGTTATCTTTAAATGTTTTGATAACATATTTTGTGATGATCTCATGGGTGTTTTCTTGAAGCATGTTTGGGTGTTCAAATGAAGTTGATCCTTGCTTGTCAAATGTGATCCTATTTTTATATGGGTTTGATGAGATCAAAAATGTATCTTGTATTTGATGTTTTGCTTGAGCCAAGTTATAGCGGGTAACCATCCCGGTGGGCTCCTTGTGTGGGCATATGATGGCCTTAAAGGCTTTACTCCTTGTGTGGGTGTTGGATAGCCTAAAAGGCATTGCCCCTAAGTTGGGTGGAGGTGCAGTGGTGGACAAATGTGACCCTTTGTGTGGGCATATGATGGCCTTAAAGGCTTTACCCCTTTTGTGGGTGTTGGATAGCCTTAAAAACATAGCCCTTAAGTTGGGCGGTGGTCCAGTGGTGGACAAGTGACACTTACCACTAGTATTAATGAGTGGCCCTCACACTCGCCACTCAAATGAAAGTGCATTGTGTCTTGAGATAACGATACCATCGGAACTCCCGATCGTGAGGTTAAATGACTACTTGGGGACTGTAAAGCATGAGTTGGGTGTTTGATGTTATATATATATATATATATATATATATATATATGTGTGTGGGTGTGTGTTTGTGTCAATATAACACGTGGATGTTGTGT
>JAUTBS010369516.1:0-17604 GCA_032361285.1 Aequorea victoria | reverse complement strand
ACTTTCTAATTTGAACGTTTTAAAATCTCCTTGTTCAAAATTTATTTGAACTCTTTTTATCCCTTTCATTATTTTAGATTTATCTTATTTTATTTTCCATACATTCATCCCTTTGTTTATAGGGTTCAAATGTCATTTCTTTCTTCAAGCATAACGCCTTTGTTCTAGGTTTAACGTCTAAGAATCATATTTTAGAAATGTGAGGTGTCACAAAGTCAACCACAAATTGAACAACTTATAGAAGGTTGATTAAAGATCACCTAAAAGATCAAATTATTGGTGAGCCAACCAAATGAGTAACTACCCGCTCTCTCACTAGAGAGATATGTAATAATTTAGCATTTATATATCAAGTTGAACCTAAAAACTTTCAAGAAGCTGAAAATAACAAGTATTGGATAAATGCCATGCAAGAAGAATTAAATCAATTTGATAAAAATAAAGTATGGATCTTACTTCCTAGGCTTAGAGATAATACAATCATAGGAAAAAAATGAATCTTTAAAAATAAAAAAGGATGAAACGAGCAACATAGTTAGAAACAAAGTTAAACTTGTAGCCCAATGTTACAATCAAGAGGAAGACATATATTATGAAGAAACATATGCTCCTGTTGCTAGACTGGAAGTCATTCGCATGTTATTAGCATTTGCATGCCAAAGAGATTTTACACTATTTTAAATGAATGTTAAAAGTGCATTCTTAAATGACTATATCAATGAGGAAGTGTATGTAAAGCAACCTCCTGATTTTGAAAACCATAAATTTTCAGACCATGTTTTTAAATTATCAAAAGCACTATATGGTTTGAAACAAGCTCCTAGAGTATTGTATGAAAGATTAACTAGATTCTTAACTCAAAATGAATTTTTTAGAGGAAAACTTGATTTCACACTTTTCATTATACAAAAAGAGAAAGACATGCTTCTAGTACAAATCTATGTTGCTGATATCATATTTGGAGCTACTAATGAGTGCTTATGCAAAGAGTTTGCTTAGACCATGCATGAAGAATTTGAAATGAGCATGATGGGTGAGCTTAACTTCTTTCTTGGATTTTAAATCAAGCAAATACAAGATGGAACCTTCATCAATCAAGCTAGGTACTCAAAAGAGTTACTAAAAAGGTTTGAAATGGAGGATGCAAAGCCATATAAAACTCCTATGAGTACATCAACAAAGATTGACAATGATGAAAAAGGAAAATTAGTCGACAGTAAAAAGTATCGAGATATAATTCGTAGCATTCTATACTTACCTGCTAGTTATCGTGATATAATATTTAGTGTGTGCTTATATGCTAGATATCAATCTAATTCAAAAGAATCACAACTAACTGCTGTAAAAAGAATCCTTAGATATCTTATAGGAACAATTAGCTTAGGATTATGGTATCCTAAAGACACATCCTTAGAAATGATAAGCTATTCGGATGCTGACCTTGCCGATTGTAAGTTATGCTGTTAAAGTTCTAGTGGGTCATGTCACTTCCTAGGTAATTCTCTAGTTTCGTGGTTTTGTAAGAAATAAAATTCTGTAGCTACCTCAACCACTGAAACCGAATACATAGCTGTAAGAAATTGTTGCGCCCAAGTACTTTATATGAAACAACAATTAGAAGATTTTAATTTAAAATATCAAAAAATCTAATAAAATGTGATAATACAAGTGCTATTAGTCTATCTAAGAATCTCATCCAATATTCTAGGACTAAACACATAAAAATAAGACATCATTTTTTAAGATATCATGTACAAAAAGATGTATTAATAGAATTCATAAATACAGAACACCAAATAGCAGATATATTTACCAAATCTTTGAATAAAAAAAGATTTAATTATATAAAAAGAGAATTAGGAATGTTAAGCCCATGAAAAACTTAAAAATTTCATTTTTACCCTTAATGGGTTGACTCACAAAAGGTATGAGTCGACTCAGAACACTAGGTTTACCATATATCCGCCGTTGGGTCGACTCCACAAAGACAATAAGTCGACTCACAGACATTCATGAGTCGGCTCATTGACCTTTTTGGCTAAGCAAAATTTTCAAACTTGTGTCGATTCACAGAAGACCATGAGTTGACCCAAATAAGAATTGTTCATAAAATCCCCTGCGGCTTATTTGAGTCGACTCACAATATCAATGAGTCAAACCACAAGCTCGGGTATATGAAGGTTCTGAATGCCCAAAATCTATTTTAAAAACCAAATCTTCTCTCTCTCGCGTGAGTCGAAACCTCTGCGTCGCCCTTTTTCCTCCCTCTCGACTCAGACCTTTGAAACCTATCACGTCAGTCCCCTTTCTTCTCTCATTGATCATCTCCATCTTCGAATCATCAACCTTCTAAAGAACCGCTGTCCAAACAGCGATTTGACAAAGCCCTAGCTCTGCGTTAACAATCTTCACATTCTCTCGTTCATCAACTAAAGTCTCAATTCTTCAATATAATCTTCAATTCCCCCCAAGAGATCAAAGAAAAGGCCAGTTAATCAAGAAGAAGGAACTTCCTTCTTTAGCAAAACAGGTCTGTAGAGACCAGGTTGTCCATGATAAGTATGAACAAAATCTATCACACCCCAATTTAGGAGCTGTGATCGGCCATGAATCATGGGTCTTGACCCACTGAACCAAGAAATCCTAATGTACAATAACTATATGCTAATTGATGATCTTTTCACAAAAATTAAAATTCCATAAATTAAACTGTGGGTCAAAACAGCCCCTATCACCAATGTCATCTCAACACCACAACTGAAATAAGTGTTTAATTATTACAATGTTTTATTAATTAAATGCGAAAGCAGAAATAATAAATGTAAATGAATGCATGATCCTAGAGGTTGTGTCCTGGATCCCACGCTGCTCGAGTCCGTTTCCAAATCTCAACACTGATTACCTGAAATGTTGAGTATAACGTCAGCAATGCTGGTGAATGGAAATATGCATACTAAAATAAAGTTCAAAACAAGGGCCATAAAATAGTTTTGTATATTAACATATCATGGCATGACATACATAGTATAATCAAAAGGGGTAAGCATATAACCCGTCAGCTCATTTAATTCCATTTCACTTTGATCTTAAAATTATAAATACCTTTTTCCTTTTAGTCTCGTTATCAAACAAATCATCAAAACTGGACATCGAAAGTATCATGACTACAACCGTATCATCATACAATAGTAATGCGGTATACTCATCCGAGAATGGAAATAATCAAACAATCGCTACAGGAACAGCCTGGGCATAACCAATCGGTACAGGAATAGCCTGAGTATAACCAATGGCCATAGGAACAGCTTGGGCATAACTAATCGCTACAGGAATAGCCTGGGCATAACCAATCGCTACAGGAACAGCCTGAGCATAATCAATGGCCACAGGAATAGCCTGGGCATAACCAATCGATAGGAACAGCCTGAGCATAACCAATCGCTACAGGAACAGCCTGAGCATAATCAATGGCCACAGGAACATCGTGAGCATAACCAATCGCTACAGGAACAACCTGAGCATAATCAATGGCCACAAGAACAGCCTGTGCATAACCAATCGCTACAGGAACAACCTGAGTATAACCAATGGCCATAGGAATAGCCTGGGCATACATCATATGATTTCATTTGGACATATCTACAACGTGTACATTTTCCTTTCATTTGATTTTGTTATCAACGAGTAACCTAAATAACACAATGATCTATATTTTATATATCTTTCATTTACATGGATGTCAAGTTTATAAAATAATTGATAATAATTCTTTTCATAACATGCTTCATGATTCTTTTCAATTGGCCCCGTTTACCAACGGGTCACCAAGATATCACTTCAATACAAGGATATAGGAAAAACTTTGTGAAACATTTATCAAGAAGTCTTTACATATTTTTAAAATGTTTATACTATGGTTCACTACAAGGGAATAACATTTTTTTTGACATTTAAACCATGAACAATTCTATTTTTAACCATTTGGAGAATACAAAATTTTGTTACAAGCATTTGCAGGTAAAAATATTCATACCATGATTTTGAAGGAAAATCATATAGCATTATTTAAAATATTTACATTTACTTTTCAATAAATTTGGGGGTATGGGGAATTTATGAAAAATATATAGCGTGTAAACACTCACCTGATATCCAAGCTAATCTCAAATGCAACTAAAAGTAACTTGAGGTTCACACGTCACCCTTATAGTGTGGCACAACTCATCAATATCTAATAAAGCAAATAAACTATTTATTTTAACCAAACGGACCCTTCCCCGTTAGTATAACTGTACTACATTTTAAATCCTTGTTTGCGATTTTAATTGATTCATTAATCAATTTATTTTTATTATTAAATTATTGCCCAAACGACGGCTTAAACCATTTGAATTTATCTTACAATATTTTCTGATTATTAAGTTAATTACTAATTAATTCTAAATTATTATTCAACTCTATATTTGATTTAATTTAAAATTAGAGAGTGGGGTGTAGGTAATCAACTTATGAATTTAATTTATTGTGAAAGAGTTGTTATTTTAATTAAACTATTTCAGAGTTTAAACTGTTATTTAAACTGTTATTTAAACTAACAGTTTAATTAAAACAACAGTTTATTAAATTTCATCAATTAATAGTAATGTTTACTTTCATCAGATACTAATTATTAATATTTATTCAGTTTAATTATTAATTATTATCTATTATGTTTAATTTTTAAATTTCATCAGAGTTGGCTCCAGGGTATTTTGGTCCATTTTTGGTTTTACATAGAATTGGGAAGGTGGTATACAAGCTGGATCTTCCCACAAATTGCATATTACATCCTGTATTTCATGTCCCATTGCTGGAAAAAAAAACATATTTTCCAATGAGCTATTGTTAATTCCAAATTGCCACTAGTTGATGATGGGGTAAAATCAAGATGGCTCTTGTTTCCATTTTGGATCGCGGGTTGATTAAAAGAGGTAATAATCCAGTCGCTTGAGTCTTAATTCAATGGTCCAATGCGTTTAAAGAGGATGCAACTTGGGAGGAGTGCTCCAGTATTGAGAAGACCTATCTAGATTTTCAGTCTTGAGGACAAGGTCAATTTTAAGAGAGAAAGGAGAATTTTCGTATTCTTTGTTTACTGAAATAAAAGTTTGTTCTTTCTTCCCAAACTATTCATATTCTTATCACCCACGGAGCTGAATTTTTGAATCCGCACTGATTGTAATATCAACGTAGATTGGAAGATTAACAACACTGACACAACTCATAAGTTACAATCACTGGAAGAAAAAAAAAATGTTTGATACAACATTCAGTTCGTTAGGACCAAAAGTAGAGCATGTATGTGGCGTATATACACACACACATATATATATATGTATATATGTATAAATAGAGAGAGAACATGCATTGAGTGAGAGAGAACGAACTGGAGGAAGACGGAGACAACAGATGAGACGACGGCGACATCGGCGATAGTGGCGGTGCGTGGCTGCAGCGGTGGTGCAGGCGGTGCGTGGCTGCGGCGGTGGTGCAGGCGGTGCACGACTGAGTTGAACGAGAGACAAAGACGAGTTGCGGAGGAGGGGTTTCTATGAGAGAGGGAGCTGGGAAGGAGTTGCATAATTTCTGGGGAAGGGATGCTAAAAGGGAGGAAGTTTCCTCCATTAAAGAAATCCACAAGCATCAATTTTTGGAATTTTGCCAACTATTCCCACAATTTCCTCAATTCAGTTAATCCCCTCCATTTTGAATTCCCACGTTACCGAAATTCCAGAATGATTCAGAATATACATTACTTCCTAATGCCTTTTATTTTCTTTTATAAATCATTTCTTCCTTTCTTTATAATAAATTAGTAGCAACCAAAAAAAAAATATTATCGTAGTAATTATTTTGAGAATTTTAGAATTTTCATTTTAATTAGTTACATTATTAGTTAGTTAGTTTATTTTAAGTAATTAATTTTTTCTTCAATTGATTATGTTTTTATTTAAATTTGGTTTATTTGTAATTTATCAATTTATTTATACATTAATATTTAGTTTTCAATTTTAAAATATTTTACCGGGTTTTACATTCTTCCCCCCTTCAAAAAAATTCCGTCCTCGAAATTAAAATACTAACCTCACGCGAACAAGACGAATACCGTTCACGAATCTCATTCTCATGCTCCCACGTAGCTTCTTCCACTTTATGATTGCGCCAAAGAACTTTGATGAGACGAATGTGTTTGTTCCGTACAACCTTTTCTTTCATATCCAAAATTTACACAGGCTGCTTATCATAGGTCAAGTCCTCACGGACCTGAAGTGGCTCGTAATCAATCACATGCGTCGGGTTATGAATATACTTTCTCAACATCGAAACGTGAAACACGTTGTGCACTCCCGCGAGGCTAGATGGCAAAGCCACACGATATTTTATCGGGTTTTACATTTTTCCCCCCTAAAAAAAAAATTCGTCCTCGAAATTAAAATACTAACCTCACGCGAACAAGAACGGATACCGTTCACGAATCTCATCCTCGCGCTCCCACGGGCTTCTTCTACTTTATGATTGCGCCAAAGGACTTTGACGAGACGAATGTGTTTGTTCCGTAGAACCTTCTATTTCGTATCGAAAATTTGCACATGCTGCTCATCATAGGTCAAGTCCTCACAGACCTAAAGTGGCACGTAATCAATCACATGCGTTAGGTTATGAATATACTTTCTCAACATCGAAACGTGAATCACGTTGTGCACTCCCGCGAGGCTAGGCGGCAAAGCCACACGATACGCCACACGACTCGGTCAAGAATCTCAAAAGGCCCAATGTACCGGGGACTCAACTTCCCATTCTTGCCAAAATGGATAACGCCCTTCCACGGTGAAACTTTCAGAAATACCATATCTCCGACAGAAAATTCCAAATCTCGCCTACGTGAATCGACATAGATCTTTTGTCGACTCTGCGCTGCTAGAAGATTATTCCGAATAATGATAATCTTCTGAGTGGCATCCTCCACCAAATCTGGTCCAAGAAGCTGCCTCTCGCCAACTTCGTACCAACATCAAGGGGATCTACACTTCTGGCCATACAGGGCTTCATACGGTGCTATCCCCAAACTCGAGTGAAAACTATTGCTGTATGAGAATTCCATCAATGGAAACTGATCATCCCAGTTACGCTTCCATTCCAATGCACAGGCTGTCAACATGTCTTCCAAGGTCTGAATCGTCCGCTCGAACTGGCCATCGGTCTGCGGGTGGTAGGTAGAACTAAAATCTAACCGGGTACCAATAGCTGACAGTAGGGTACCCCAAAACTTAGAGACAAACTGTAGGTCACGATCGGAGACTATAGAAATCGGCGAACCACAGAGTTGAACTATGTCTCTAACATACAGTCGTGCCGAACGCTCCAAGGAGTAGGTCATCTTGATGGTGATGAAGTGAGCTGACATCGTAATTCGGTCGACTACTACCCAAACTGCATCATGCCCACTACGAGTTTGAGGCAACCCAGACACAAAGTCCATCGTAATGTTCTCCCATTTCTACTCGGGTAGTGGTAACGATTTTAGCTTCCCAGCTGGTCTTTGATGCTTGATCTTTACTTGCTGACAGGTCAGACACTGCGCCACAAACTCTATTATATCCCTCTTTATGCCGTTCCACCAAAAGTGCTCTCGAAGATCCATGTACATCTTAGTGCCTCCCGGATGGATGCTGTACCCAGAATTGTGAGCCTTAGTCAGAATCTCTTTCCTTAGCTCTTTGTTGGCAGGTACACACACCCGATCCCTGAACTTGAGAACTCCCACGTCACTGATACTGAAATCCCTAACTTCAGCTTTGAGCAACTCTTTCACATTCCACTTGCACTGAACATCCTCCTGTTGAGCTACACGAATTCTCTGCAGCAAAGTTGGCTTAAACGTCAACTGGCTACACAAAGTAGTTCTCCCACGGTGCAGAAATTCCACTTCCATCCTTCTCAAATCTACTAACAATTGGGGTTGAACGGTCAATGACGCCAAGCTGCCTTCCGAAGACTTCCTGCTGAAAGCGTCTGCCACAACATTTGCCTTCCCCAAATGATAATGAATCTCCACATCGTAGTCTTTCAATAACTCTAGCCATCTCCTTTGCCGTAGGTTGAGCTCCTTCTGTGTGAAAATATACTTCAAACTCTTGTGATCGGTGTAGATCTCACATGACTCCCCATATAGATAGTGTCGCCATATCTTCAGTACGAAGACAATGGATGCCAACTCTAAGTCATGTGTAGAGTAGTTCTTCTCATGAACCTTCAACTATCTTGAAGCATAAGCTATCACCTTGTCGTGCTGCATCAGAACGCAACCTAACCCTTGACGAGACGCGCCACTGTATATATCATGAAATTTCCTCCTTCAGTCGGCAGAGAAAGAACCGGTGCCGATGTCAACCTCTGCTTGAGTTCATGAAAGCTGTGCTCACACTTATCTGTCCATTCTAAATTTACTCCCTTCCGAGTCAGGATGGTAAGTGGCAGGGCAATGCGAGAAAACCCTTTCATAAACCATCGATAATAGCCCGCCAGTCCCAAGAAACTGCGTATCTCAGTAACTAACATCGGTCACGGCCAATCAATAATCGCCTCAACCTTGCTGCTATCTACAGAGACTCCATCCTTACTGATAACGTGCCCTAGAAAAGACACACTATCCAGGCAGAACTCGTACTTGCTGAACTTGGCATACAACTTCTCCTCCCGTAGAGTCTGAAAGACCTCCCTTAGATACTCTTCGTGCTCCTCCATGCTCTTGGAGTAAATTAGAATATCATCAATGAAAATCATGACAAAGCGATCTAGATGAGGCTTGAAAACCCTGTTCATCAGATCCATGAAAGTAGCTGAAGCATTAGTCAAGCCGAAGGACATGACTAAGAACTCGTAATAACCATAGCGGGTCCTGAAAGCTGTCTTTGAGATGTCCTCCTCCTTAACCTTTAGTTGGTGATAACCAGACCGTAGGTCAATTTTGGAAAACACTTTTGCTCTTTGCAACTGATCAAATAAATCGTCAATTCACGGCAGAGGGTACCGATTGTTGATGGTCACCTTGTTTAACTCACTGTAGTCAATGTACAGCCACATCGAACCATCCTTCTTTTTAACAAACAACATAGGAGCACCCCACGGTGAGACACTAGGTCGGATAAAACCCTTGTACAACAACTCTTGCAGGTGAACTTGCAATTCTCTTAACTCCAAGGGTGCCATCATGTATGGTGCCTTAGAGATAGGCATGGTACTAGAAAGAAGATCAATTGATAACTCGATCTCACGATCAGGGGGAATACTAGGTAGGTCCTTAGGAAAGACATCCGGGAATTTCCTTACAATAGAAAGCTCCCCCAATCTCAACTCAGGTGCCTTGGTGGTCACATCACAAGCCAAAAGGCCCTCATAACTTTTTTGTATAATCCGGTTCGCATGAAAACTAGACACTCCCACATCTCCCTGAAAGAAATTTTTGGCTATCCAGGAATGCTGAAGACTACCCTTTTATAGTAATAGTCAATCGTTGCGTGATATTTGAAAATCCAGTCAATACCCAAGATAACATCGAAATCGCGAATCGCAAGAGAAATAAGCTCCACCGGTAAGCTTTTACCCTCCAACTCCATAGCTCCAAGACGACACACCTCATGGAGTAAGATTGTGTCCCTAACAGGAGTGGACACCGATAAACACACATCCAGAGGTTCAACCATAAGAGATAGGCGATGAAAAAATTTAAGTGTAGCAAAAGAGTGTGTCGAGCTAGAATCTATCAAAGCTCTAGCAGGAATAGATGATATAATAAGAATACCTTCCACCATTGATGGTGATGCCTCCGCCTCCTCACTTGTAAGAGCATAAACACGAGCTTGAGTAGCTGTATTTTGATTTGGTGCCCGGTTGTAAGCGGGTTACTTTTGATTTCCTTATCGATTTTGCTGAGCTGGAGCTGGTCCACTGATGAGTACGGGTGGCCTCTGCATCTGAATAGGCTACTGAACTTGTGGCCCTCCCGCTCCCTTATGCCAACAGTCAGGAGTAATGTGGCCTATCTTTCCATAGGTGAAACATTGCTTCAATGTACCATCGCAAGAAACTCCGCACAAAAGAGTCTTCCCGCAGCGGTTACAAGCCTTCTAATTTTACTACTGTGAATCATTACCAACCCGAGGCTAGGGTTGGTTCTGAGTAAAGACTTTCTTCGCCGGATTACCACCTCCAGAATTGTTGCCTGCAGGCTTCGAATCTCAAAACCTCTGGGGTTGTTGTTCCCTATTCCTCTGCGCTTCATCTAGACTCTGCTCGGCCAATAGCGCCTTGGTCACTACTTTGGATAGGGTTTTCACCTCGAACTTGGAAGTCTACACACTTGATGGACCAAAAGAACCCATACTGGAGTTCTGCTTCCGGACGCACGTCCAGACGCTCTTTGGCAGAAACCTTACTGGAGTTGTTCGTCTGGACGCGCGTGACTAGCGTCCGGATGCAAGTCGGCGAGAAAGTTTTTTAAGTGCTATGTTATTTCGCGTGGCTGTCATGGGGGTATAAAAAGAAACTCTTTTTCTGAAACTAGGGATGGTATTTTAGCTAAGAAGAGGTTCGGAAGGCTGCTAGGGTTCGAGTTCATCATTAAAGATCAATCTATGGCGTGCGCGTACGGATCGTCTTCTTCGTTCATCTCGACGATGAGCGGCTAGGTTTCTCTTCTAGGGTTTCGATGAAACCCTAGCTTCTTTTTGTAATGTAGTTTTTAAGATTAGTTTTGGTTTGTTTGATTTCCTTTCGGATCGTTCGGTTGTATAATGTTTTGGAGGTTTTATTGATTCATGATTCATGTTTTCGATAATGGTCTTTAAAGTTTCTCTCGCCTTTACATTCTTCTTTTCTGTGATTAGTTGAATGTATCATTATACAATGTTTTGCATGCTTCGTTGGGCATGTGTCGTGATAGAATATGCTTGGACAAGACAAGTTGTGCCGTGACTCGATTACGGACAATGCCTGCTAATCTAGATATTCTATACCGATTACCGCCCTTTCGAGTTTTTCTTGTTGCACCATTGAGTTTGTAGCTTTAATTGTGCGTTGAATGATCCAATTGAAAGCGACTAAAACTACTTTTAAAACCTATGATTATGGGGTTAGGGTGGATTCGTGTTTCCCTAGAATTCTTTTAATTAGTTTTTAATCACATTAAATTTCTCGTTTAAGTTTAAACAAAGCTTCTCAAATTCGTTTCTCCCACTGTAAAATTCATTATAGAATTAATTAGCGAAACATATAATTTAGCCTCTTTGTCCCTGTGGATCGACATCCGGTCTTACACGCTATTCTACGGAGTAGTTCTTATTACTCGGTTCTTTTTATAAATTTATCTTTGATAGCATAAACAACGCGTTCAGATATCCCATGGTTCACTTTCTTAGGTTTCACACAACATACCACATTTTCACAAAAAGATTACACAAACTTCTGGGGACGATTCCATCGTCCCACAACCTACGACTCGTAACATCGGTAATGTGCCAGTCCACTACGACCTCTAGACTCAAGACATTTCCAAAACTGACTCAACCTAAACTCTGATACCACGCTGTCACGCCCTTCCTCGAGGCACTAGGCATGGGACGCGAGGGGAAAAAAACAAAACCATCTTATATTTCAACCTAAACCCGAATTCTGTTAATATATAAGGAATCCTTCATATTTTTTTTTCTTTTATATAACACAACTTTACATCATAAGAGGGCACTCCGGCCACTATCTCATATTTCAGTTTACAGACTAAAATGAAATAACAAGTAGAGTATATCTCCATGGACCCTAACCCAGACCTAATCTTGCAGTGGACCTGACCGCACACATGATTCTCTTGTACCTGTTACAACGATCTGTGTGGGGGTGAGTTATAATCCACGTGCTCACCAATCACTAGCAATAGCATTATAAATTGCACAATGAAAGAAAACAGTTTATCACTTTAAAACAACATAACTTTTCACAAAAATATGGCTTTTATCATAAAAGATTTCAAGTTGTCACCTTTCCACAAAATCACCTCGTAAGAGAGTTTTTCCAAGACTCAATCCAAATTTGATCTTTCTTTACTCTTTATCTTTATTTCGTTATTTCTCTTAAAAAAGCATTGTTTATCATTTTTCCGTTCATTATCTTTTAAAAGAAATCTTTCATCGTTCACCTCTCAGTGGAGAAATTCCATAAACATAACATCATCGCCTCTCAATAGAGAATATTCCAACAACCACCTCTCAATAGAGGATTTCCCATAACATTTTCATTTATTCACTTAGTAGTGATAATTACGTCTTTTCATTTCACACATCCACTTAGTAGTGATAACATAATTAGCTATTTATTAATTATATTTGCTCATAATGCCTTGGGTTGTATTAACCTCCTAACCAGGAGTTGTTACAGTACTGCCCCCGAATATCTCGCCTACTCTTAATTGGACAGGGCTAAAGATTATTCGCCAGTTCCACTTAACAATGCTCAGTGGTAGAGTTAAGAATGTCTCTGCCTACTCAGTGGATAGGGCACGATCATTCTCCAATCATCCGTGACTTATTCACGATATATAATTATACAGTGGCGTATACCCACGCATTATCGAGTGTGCGATATACCCACCTCATAGCACTGACCATGTAATATCAAGGCTATCATAATACACATAATGTATCCTTTAATCATTTTTTCTTAATCTCAATAATTGTTCTCATACTTCACATTTCTTATAATTCTCTTATTCTTATGTTCCATAGAATAGTTTCATATAAGTATATTATTTTCCTCCTTTATTCCCAACATTTCTCGTTTAACCATAGTTCTCATATCCTACTATGTTCTTGAGGATCATTTCATAAATGTGTTGAGTTCTAGTTTCAAAAGAGATTCGTAAATCATTTCATAAAACATAGATTATTTCACAATAATTCTCATAACTTTTATAACATATTATATCCATTAGTTTTCCTTTCTCATTTCTCCAATACGATCATATTTCTCCTGTTCTAGTCTATGTTCAAGATTCTTTCGTAAAACATTGAGTTCAAGTTCCAAAATAGGTTCATGGATTACTTGGTAAAAACATAGGTTCACAAATATTGTTTCTCTCGTAAGTAAGATTACGGTTTATTTTCATAAAATATTTAACTTCCATTATTTCCAAAATATATGTTCATAAGACAGTTCATAAAACACAAGTTCGCAAACATAGCTTTCTTTCACAAGTTAAGTCACCATTCATTTTCTCAAATCATAAAGCATCAAAGCATAAGAAATTTCATCATTCACACATTCATAATACCAAGCTAGTAATAAATAACACCTATGTCAAAAATGAGTGCTCCTCCTCGATCCACGCCCTCTGATTCCCTCCGAAACTCTAATTCTTAACACATAGATCGGATAGAAACTTAACTTTGTGAACTAAGGTGACACATGCATATTTGTGTTGGTATGCAAGTGGGGTATTTTTCTTTTTTAGAATATCCTTTTTAATCATTCTTGGTACCCCCATGGTCTTCAAGATCCCTAACTTAGGTTTAGGTACTTAAATTTGCTTAAAGCCTTCTTAAATTATATTTTTCTCATTTCCATATTTTTTCCTAGAGTTTCAAAAATACGTTACAAATATCAAACCTCACTCGAGAATTCTGTCAAATTAGAGAGAGCTAGATTTTTGTGTTATCTAAACGTTTGAGGAAGAAACCAATAACTAGTTGTCAACAGAAAGGGGATTAAAAATTCATACCATAGAATTTGTTGAAAAATGAGCCTCTTTGATAAAATTAAGATATCTCAAAATCTACTCAGCCAAAGTGAGTTCTGCAAATTGAGGGTGAAACTAAACCCGTATACCTTTATTTGTATATGTTGATCATCTCAAGGGGATATTTATAGAATAATCTAAAAGGGTTTAAATTGGACTGTTATTCTACATGTCTGTCACAGAATCTTCACAAATGGCATAGGAGTTCAAAAATATATTTTTGGGTCCAATCAAAAATCACACATGTTAATAACATGCTAGAATAACTCTGCTTGAAACAGATTTTTAGTTAGGCCTTGTTTGGCTAGCACAAAAAAGCTGAGCTTGGGTATTTAAGTTTACTATTTTACCTTTTTCTTGAGGTTCCTTACTCCCTTCTTCTTTTCTACCCTCTTACCCATGCAAAAATTATTTTTCTCTAACTAAAAGTCACTTTTCATGATATCTTAGACATTTCTACTAACTTTTCTATAGGTCTCCATTTATTTCTGCACCATGATCTTGAATCAAGAAAGTTCCTCTTTCTTAGATTCAAGATCCTTCTCCAATGTTCTTCCATGTTCTTATTTTCTTTTTGTTTGAAGAGGGATGGGAGGTGTGAGATGATTTTACAAAATTAAAGAAGAGTTTTAAGAACCTCTTACTTGATAACTTCTTGGTTGAAGGATGTGTTGGCCCAAGAGTTATTCAATCATGTTCTAACCTTGATTTTGACATATAACAAAAATTGATTTGATGTTTACAAATGTTTTAGTGTGCATAAGAAAGTATTTTTCAGGATTTAAAGGCACCAAAAATAAGTAAAATGATGATCCAATATATAAATTTTCATGAGCCATCATAGCAGCTTTCAGAACATTGAAAATCTTTTTTCAATATATTTGAGTCGACACAAATGGAGTTAGAGTCGACACCAAGAAGAAATTCAAAGGCTGTTAAGCTCATATAAAAGTGCTGAGTCGACACCAACATTTCTTGAGTCGACACAAAGGCTCTCGAAACTAAGATTCTGCTAAAGTTCACTTTGAGTCAACACCTCTCAAATAAGTGTCGACCCCTGAGTCCTTCCAGTGAGCACCAATATTTTGGATTGTCAAAGTTTCAAAGGTTGAGTCGACACCTCATTCAAATGAGTCGACACCAAGCTCCATAGAACATGTGAGTAGACACCCATTAAGTAAGTGTCAACCCCTAAAGTGTTTCCATGAGCACCAATATTTTGGTTTCTGAAGAACGTAAGGAAGTGTCGACACCAATGCCACTCGAGTCGACCCTATAGCAACCAGAATACAAAAGTGTCGACACCAGGACACTTTATGTCGACACTGGCGTGAGATTTCAAAATCGCTGAAGCAGTCTAACGGCTCTTTTTCAGCATTTAATGCGCCAAAAAATTCTTTCAACGACTATCTTTTTTTCTCATCTATATAAGGATTAAAGTTTGAAGCATTGAAGATAAGAAGACATTCAATATTCACTATGGCAAAGCTGAACAACCAGAAATATTCACTTTAGCATTCATTGCTCTACTTTTCTTGTCTTTTGTTATTCCTCTCTTCATTGATTGTAAATTTATTTGAGAATGAGTGAACACTAGTTGTAAGTGAGCTATTTATTGTTGTAATCCTCTCATACAAAGGAGAAAATCCTCTGCACACCATCTACTAGATTTCGGCTGCTCTTTGCCTAAAAGAAGGTGGTTTTGATTCACCCTCTGAAGAATTCGTACGTGGTTTCGATTCACCCTCTGAAGAATCAGTTTGTATGAGGCTTCGATTCGCGCACTTGAAAAATTTAATTTAGTGAATTTAACTCCTAAGGTGTTTGGGGAGTGGACATAGGTCAAGATAGACCAAACCACTGTAAATCTGGTTGTATCTCTATCCTTTTAAGCTCTTATTTTTAGCATTTTATTTTATCTGCTATGTGTTTTATTTCACTTTAAAAAGAATTTTCGAAAAGTTTTTAAATTTTCCAAACAACCCATTCACCCCACCTTTGGGTTGATTTTGGGATAACAATTGGTATCAGAACCTTGTGCTTACTTTTTTAAAAACTTAATCATTTTTGTAAGGATTCATGGCAAACCGTCACAACACTCTGTCCGACGGCCAATCAGCCCACAGACCTCCATTGTTCAATGGGTCTAACTACACTTACTGGAAAACCAGGATGACATATTTTGTACAATCCCAAGATATGGCTGCATGGAGGGTCATTGTAAATGGACCACTCATTCCTAGCACCATAACAAAAGGTTCATCCACCCCTAAACTAGAAATAGACTACACTGATGATGATTGGAGAAAATTAAAAATAAATGCTAAGGCTGTAAATTTCTTCTATTGCACACTTGAACCTAATGAATTCAATAGGATACAAGGATGCGAAAATGCCAAAGAAATTTGGGATAAACTTGGAGTCGCTCACGAAGGTACAAACCAAGTGAGAGATAAGAAGATTGATATGCTTGTCAGAGACTATGAATTATTTAAAATGCATAATGCTAAAAATATATTTGATATGTTTACTCACTTCAATCTTATCATTAACAATCTAAAATCTCTTGGTAGAATTTCTCTTAATGTTGAACTTGTCAAAAAATTCTAAGATCGCTACCAAAATATTGGAGACCTAAGGTGACCGCCATAGAGGAAGCCAAAGACCTCACAACACTTGGCCTTGATAAGCTTTTCAGATCTCTTCTTACCCATGAGTTCACATTGAAATATGAAGAGTACTTAAAGATGAAGAAAATAGTGGCTTTCAAATCTACTAAATCTGCTAAAGAAGAAGAAGAATGTAAAAATGATGACGACGACGAACTAGCCATGGTCACAAGGAAAGTGGCTAGAATATTAAAGAAAAAGAGAGAACAAAAAGGAAGATTCAAAAAATAGAAGGGTCAATCCAGCAAAGACCCAAATCCAAAAGAGGAAAATGAGGAAGTTATTTGCTACAACTGTCACAAGATGGGACACATCTAGCCCGAGTGCCCCTTACTCAAGAAGGAAAAGCAAAATATTCCCAAAGAAGGTCATGAAAGCCACTTGGGATGATTCCGATTCAAGTGAAGATGAGGAAGATACCAGTGACAATGAAGTGGCAAACCTTTGGCTCATGGCTCATGAAGATGAGGTAAACTATTTTTCTGACTGTGATGATGACCTTCTTTCTAATGAAGAGCTTCAAGAAGCTCTTGAAGATTCTTTAAAGGTAATTAAAGAATTAAAATTAAAAAGCAAATCTTTTAAGAAAGAAATAATTGATTTAAAATCAAAAGTAAAAATTTTGAAGAAAGAAAATGAAAAACTCGATTCAAATGACACAACAAAAATTCAAGAAGAAAATACTTTGTGAAAACAAAAAGTTGATGATCTAACTAAGATCATAACTAAGTTTACTCAATGTGAGAAATACTTAGATATGATTCTTGGAACTAGATGCACTTTTAATAAAGAATGGCTAGGCTTTAATCCAAACGAAAACAAAGCAGTTCACAAAAATTTATTTGTTAAAGCCTCACTGCCAAGATCTGCCACCTATGACTTTTGTGGAAAAGGTGGGCATATTATCCAAAATTGTGCTTCTAGACTCAAGGGAAATAAACCAACAAAAATGGTCTCGGTTAAGAAGGGTGTGTAGACACCCCATTTTTGATTAAACCGAACATCGGTCGGTTCCTGTGGCCTTCCAATGATGAAAAGTGCATCAGTCATATCCAAAGGAGCTTCTGCACGTATCCGAAAGTCCGAAGGTACTTCCAAGTATAAACCCAA
>JAUTBS010369405.1:0-10429 GCA_032361285.1 Aequorea victoria | reverse complement strand
ATCTGGACCATTTGTGGATCCTTCTCAGTACCCAGATTTATTGAAAAAGTTTATTCAATTAAAGGTTTAGCGTGCATCTCTTCTTCTTTTTCAATTAAAAGTTTAAGCTCAGGAGGAACAACCACATCAAAATCATCAGAGTTAGTAATCAAACATTCATAAGAAAGTATAACATTGTAACCAGATGAGTTCTCCATATTATTATTATTATTATCATCGAAGGTTACAAATTTTGACAAGTATTTGGTTGTAATAGAAGATCGAGACACCCCAACAGGTGGATGCCTGGCAGACTCACCACCAGACTCTGAATCTGTAGACATTAACGAGTCTGACTTGAACTCCGACTCATTATCTACATCATTCAACACATTATATTCGTACGTCTAATTTTCTATTACAACGCTACGCTCACTTGTTATTAATCTGGAATAGTCGAATGGGTCATCGTTGCCCAGCATGGCGATCTCTTCTGTGTGCTCTTCAGCGTGTATAGGAGCTGCTCCCTCAAAGAGTGACCCCAGCGTGAATTCCTCTAGATCTTCTACCTAGTCTTTTCTACGTGCCTTTTCTGTTATGCCTTCATCTTCTGCCTCGTCCTCTTCGGGCTCGCTATCGGTCAACTGATGTTCAAAGAATATCTCCAGCCCAGGTTTCTTCTGCCCAGACCCCTCATCGATCCATGGTTTCGGAAATCCACAGAACAGAAAAGTCTCGCCTTCTTTCACATAGCACCCATTTGGAGGCCCATAGGTTGGCAGCGGAGCTAGGTATTTTGTGTTGGTTCTCTTGGCCCATGCCCTCCTCTGTGCTTCCACTCTCTCCTTAGTAAGATCTTGTGTCGTGGTCTGGTGGGCTTGTATCCCAGACCATAGGTATATTGATTACTCTGAACACAGATTGGTTCAGTACTACTTTATTGACTTTTTCCAAGCCCTAGGCCTTTGAAGTATGACATTTTGCTCATCATCATTACCGCCTGAGGTTTCACATACAGCTGCTCTCCATTCATCAAAGTCTGGATAGCCGCTATTTCGTCAAATTCAAAACTGCTCAGGGTGAGATCTTCCTCTTCATGCTGTATTTCAAGCAAAGGGGTGCCGTCAGTGGTAATTGCCTAGATGTTTGATTCACCGAATATAGTCAAAACCGCTCCCTTCCTTATTATTTTGACCTTCTGATGAAGGGTGGATGGAACTGCTTGTACATTAGGGTCGTGTAACCGGTCTAACAACAAGTTGAAGGAGGCTGACACATCCATTACATGGAATTTGATCTCACTATTGGTAAGTCCTATGGTAACAGCAAACTTGACTACCCCCAGCATGTTTCTACGGGTATTATCATATGCTCGTACCCCTTGGGTAGTTAGAGTAAAATCTTGCTCTTTTAACCCAAGGTAGTGCGTTGTTCTGAGTGGATAGACATTCAATACCGACCTGTTATCAATCAAAACTATAGGTACCCATTTTCCTAGGCACTTCGCTATTATATGGAGGGGCTTATTGTATAGATGTCCTTCGGTGGACAAATCTTTCTCAAAAAAAGAATTGACGTTGTTTAGCTTTGTAAGAGCAACCATTCCTACCAACTGTTTATGAGTGGTATTAATGGAGATGTCGACTTTGCTTAAAGCCTTCAACACGGCTTGCCTATGTTTGTGGGATGCCATCAGTAGCCTTAAATACTTAGGTTAGCCTGGATCTTTTTAAGCTATTTCAGTACAACATCATCTTCCTCTTTGGCTTTTGTTGTGGGCTCACTAGCTTTGCCTCTCTCTAGATAGGTAGGTTTGAAGTGTCTTCCACTCCTAGTCAAATGCTCGACCTCTTCTCGGGGTCCCATGGACTATCCCAGTGATCTGTGGTAAGGTTTACTTTGGACAAGTCTAGCCTTTCTAATCCCCATAGATCATTTCGTGCTATTTTCTCATTTTCTACGTCGATTGTTGGGTTGTCTGCGCCGGCTCTTAACTTTTCTTCTGGGGGCGGGCTTTGTTCCATTTTTTCGTCTTAGCAGTTTATCTCTTTTACTGCCAATAGTTCCTCATCTTTCCAACTGTCATCAGTCCCTAAGTAGTCCCAAATATCATCATTGAGAACGAAAAAGTCTAGACTACCTTCATGCTCCTCAGATGTGATATCTTGGCCAGCATTATGCTTGCCTTTACCCCTAGTCCTGTTCTCGATAGTGCTAGTATCAGTGGGCCCAACTCTGGTCACATTATCGATTTCTTTACTGGCTCTTTCTTCCCCTTCTGTATTTCTCGGCGTATCTACACTTCGATTTTTCTCAGCCCTAGTTTGAGTCTTGCTACTAGACTCATTTTTGGGTTCTAATCCCGAGTCCTTTCTGGTTTCCGCTGCTATTATCGCCTTTATCCCTGTTCTTGCTTCTCTTCCTGTCCTTGCCTCTGTCTATATTTTTGGTTTTGGTTCTATTTCTACTATTTTTACTTATTCTATTTCATTTCTTTTTGTTTCTGCTCCGGCTTTCGTCCATGTTTCTGGTTCTATCCTGCCTCTGCTTTGGGTTTTGGTTCTGTCTTTGCTTCTATCCCTATCTCTATTTCGGATCCTATTACTGATCCTTCATTCCCTAGGTTCCCCTTCGATTCCTTTTTCGGTTCGGTTATGTCTATTTCTTCTACATTGTTGTCTGGTAGGGTGCTGGAGATAAATAGGTTGTCATCATCGGGGTTATCCCACTCCTCACTTTTGGTGAATTCATCGTCTGTACATTCCTCCCCTGATTCCTCTGACGACATCTAACCATCAATGCCAATGTCTATGTTGGGGTCATAGAAGACAAACTTTATATGTACCTCATTGTTTTCCATCATATCATCCCATTCCTCTATCATTTCTTCATCGTCCTCCAGCTCTTCTAAGTCATTCTCTTCCACATACAGAGTTCCTTCTGCATCCAAAGAGAATGAAAAGTTCCCTTCTAGGAGAGGTGGGCTTGGTCTGACGGCCCTTTCCGGGCAGATATAGATGCTGGGATCATAGCAGAGTGAAATGGTATAGACATGGTTTATGTTTCGAGGGGGTGGGTTCATGTGATTCAACAATGGATTGGTGGTAACATTAGGTTTATCCATTGTTGGGGGTGGGATAACCTTGTTATCAATCAAATCCTAAATCTGGTGCTGAAGCTTCATGCAGTATTAGATGGCATGCCCTAGAATCTGGTGAAATTTGCAGTACTTATCGGGGTTGTAATTGAATGGGAGTGGATGGGAAATAGCTATTGGTAGGAGGGGCCTTATGTGTTCTTTCTCTACCAACCTCGTGAATAGTATGGAGAGCAAAACACTTAATTCGTTGAATACTCTCCAGACAAGTGGGAATGCAAATGGCTGTCTAAATGGCCTTGGTTGAGGGTTGAATGGTTGAGGGTTAAGCAGGTTTATTTTTGCCGCCCTTGGCATGTTATTTTTAGGCAGCTAGCTTGGTTGGTCAGGTAGCTGTTCGAATTTTGATAGTTCTGAGCTTGGTAGTTCGGACTCTAATAAGGCCTCTGGGGCTTTGGCTGAATCGTACCTACCTCTTTCTTGAGTTCTGTATTGACCTCTGTTCTCTCAATTTCTCCCAATTGGAGGGCATCCTCAACTTGGATACCTGCATCAAACAACTGCTCAAAAGTCATAAGCGGCTGAGTGATGAGGTACTTTCTGAACTGGAGTTACAAGTTCTTTATTACCGTCCAGACCTGTTCTTTCTCTGTAGGCGAGTTGGTCATCTTAACTACTTGGTGGTCTTTAGCTCCCTTATAGTTATGTCCAGTTGGATGTTATAGTTATACTGCCCAACGAATACAGTAGCAATGTCTTCCCAAGTTCTGGTTCTGGTGGCTTCTAAGGTTAGAAACCAACGTTGAGCAACCCCTGAAAGGGACCTGTGGAAGAGTTGCGCTTTTAGTTGGTCATCAATGCCCATGGGAGATAGGGTACTGACATACATCTGTAAGTGAATCCTAGGATCTTTGGTACCATCGAATTTTTCCTTGTCTACCATCTTGAGTTTCTCGGGCAGCTTGGCATTGGAAAACAGACAGAGTCCTTCAACGTCGAGAATGTATTCATCGACTCCTCTGGCTTTCCTCAACACCTTCTCCAACCTGTTAATCTTATCAGACAATAAGGCTTCTCGGGCCAAGGTCGGGTCTATCACAGTAGTAGTGGTAGTAGCAGTAACAGCTGGTTGAACGACATTAGCAACAACTAGTAGAACCTCGTTAAAGATAACAACAGCGGGTCTATTTCCTAGGGGATCTATGTCGTACTATTCCTCATTCCAGAGTTGGTTGTTGACTACTTCGTCCTGTGGATTTATCGGAACGTAATTCAGATGTAGGGCCCGGATCTCTGCTTAACATTGAACCTGGGCCCGGGTCTGTTCTTGGAGCGTGAGGGTCATGCCTTCCAAAGCTCGCCGCATCTCCGACAGAGTTTGGATCATTGCAGCATTCATATCACCATCTCCTACCATCGTGTTTTCTGGACTGACACTTGATCTTTTAAGTCTTTCGCTTGGTAACTGAATCCAGGTGGGCATAACATCAGAGCTTGAAGAAGCAATGATAAACCCTGATAGATAGAAGAAGAGACGGGAAATGAATCATCTCGTAAGATATTACAGCTTTAGACGGTCGTATAAGAAAATGAGACAGAAAAACAATGCTAAATGCGAGAAACAAGATGAGTAACAAGACCCGACGAAAAAGCGCGTAAGAACCCCAAAAAAGAGCAAAAAAAAGGTTGCGGGTGATGACACTCGCCTTAAAACAAAAAAAAAGAATTGTGGATCCTCGGCTTGACAGCTCGACGATAAAGGAACTCATGATTTTTTTGGAAAATCTTGAGCGAGAGAAACAAATGACGTGGGTGATAGAACCCAACTTAAAACAAAAAGGATATCAAGATGCTTGATCTCTAGACCTAAAAAAAGGGTTATAGGAAAAACTTGACTTAGAAGAGCGTTAGAACTGCCTCAACGCCTTGGGATTCGTGAAGATCCCAGATATGGTACGAGAAAGGTACGGCGGGGCCCGACTTTCCATCGAGACTGGAATCTCGAACGAAAGGAAAAAATAAAGGTATGTGAGTGGAGTTTGGCTTTCCGTTGAGACTCTGAATCTCAAACGGCATACGAAAAACCGAGGGTGCGGGACGATACCGACTTGCCCTCTCCGTCGAGTCTCAGAAGGCTAAAACTCAAACAAAGAAAAAAGGAAAAATACGGGCACGGGACGACACCGGCCTATCCGTCGAGACGTATCTCTACGGCCAAAGAAAAAAAATGTTTGCGAGAGGAGATCGGCTCGTCCGCTGAGACTCTAAATCTCAAACGGAAGACAAAAAAACCGAGGGTGCGGGACAATATCGACTTGCCCTCTCCGTCGAGTCTTAGAAGGATGAGTCTCTATGGGCAAAGAAAAAAGGAAAAATACGGACATGAGACGACACCGGCCTATCCGTCGAGACATATCTCTACGGTTAAAGAAAAAAAAGTTTGTGAGAGGAGTCCATCTTGTTTGCTGAGACTCTGAATCTCAAACGGAAGACAAAAAACTGAGTGTGCGGGACGATACCGACTTTCCCTCTCCATCGAGTCTCAAAAGGCAGACTCTCTACAGGCGAAGAAAAAAAGAAAAATATGGGCACGGGATGACACGGGCCTATCTGTCGAGACTCTAAATCTCTACGGAGAGAAAAAAAGGAGAGGAGAGACAAAGCGCGACCTTTTTGATGAGGAGTCGAGCTCATACGGAAAGGGAGGTCGTGTTGCGGGATGATACTGACTTAACCGACGAGCCTGACCTCGAACGGCGAAGGATGTGAGACAAAGCCGACTTACACCTTGACTAACTGACTCGATAAAAAACGGGGGATGCGGTACAAGAACGACTTACATAGTAAAGGAGACGTGGTGAAAAAGACCGACTTACACTATCAGGAGTACTATCATCGGGAAACATCGAGCCATGGCTCAATGGCGAAGGAACTCGGAACTTAGGGAATTCTGGGTGAACTGGACACAAAGGGGAAAGGCATAGGATCTAACCAAAAATTAGGCTAGGTCCTGGTCTAATGACTACGAGACTCGGGATGACCAACGGAGGGTCCCAGAAAGAAAGAGGTATGGGTTATTGAAAACTCAGCTCTTACAAAACCGAAGAGGTTTGGCTAATAGCCCAATGACCGCAAAGGTTTGGGGTAACCCCGGAGGGGTCCCAAAACAAAAAGAACAAGGTACAAATTGATGAGACCCGGTCCTAGAAAGAAAAAGGAGGCATGGGTCTATAAAAACTTGCTCCGAAAAAATGACGAAGGGGTTAGGCAATGGCCTAACGGCGTCAAACATGGGAAAATCCATAGAGGCTCCCAAGAAAGAGAAAGTTAGACTCGAGTAATGAAACCTGGCTCTAAAGAAACAACGGAGGTTAGGCAACGACCTAACGGCATCAATCACGGGACAACCCACAGAGGGTCTCGAGAAAGAGAAAGCAAAACTCGGGTGATGAAACCCGGCTCAACGAAAGAAAAGATCTACTCTAATCAATCAAAAGAAAACATAAAATAAAAACTCATAACCTATAAGGGTATTTATTCTAAAGAGAAAGTTTTAAGTTGACTAAATACATATGGAAAGGCTTAGTAGTCCAGTAATCGGGTACCTTCTGAATCAGAATCAAGAATATACCTTCCCGACCAAGTAGTACTTGGCCAGGTCAAACAGTGCGCAATGACCCTTTTTGCCTGTATCCAAATGGGCATACGGCTAGAAGGCTAGCTTACTTCTCTCACATAGCTCCGAGACAGTAAACTGCAGAAGTGAAGGGTAGGTAAACATTTGGCTTATTTTATTTTCTCCTTTCTTCTTTTGTTTTGGAAAAGTACCCAATGAAAAAGGGAAGAAAGGAGATGGAAAACAATGCATGCAATGCTAATATTAATGACAAATTTAAGACAAGAACAGTTGAAACATTTTTCAAGTTTGGCTCACTTTTCTTAAAAAGAAAAACCAGTTAGAGTCGTCATTGTGAGGAACTTGTCTCTTTTTCGTCCTATTTAAGGAACAAACACGTGAAAAAGAGAAGTTTTCTCCCAAATGCATCCGTGTTAAAGGCCACACAATTGGAGTCGCCACTTGGTTTTCGGATAAACAAGGAAACCAAGACTTTCAAAGGACTAGTCCGTTCTTACCAGAGAAAATGGTTCGAGAGCAAGGGTACGAAAGGGGAAGGTGTTAGGCACCCCTCTCGCCCGATACAAAGACAGGCCTCTACTTAATCGTTTCGTTTTGTTCTTATCTTAAATTTATCAAAAGCAAACATATACATAAAGGGGGTTGAAGAGAGAACATTAAAAAAGAAAATAAGAAAATAAAACCTAACCTAAAACTAAGGTATTCTATGCATACTTACACTTAAAGGCATGTCAAGTGGGAGATGCCAGCATATCAGTGCAATTGATGCATATAGAACATACTGTTAAAATAGAAATATGTAGGAAAAAACTATTGGAAGCCACTGGTTTTAAGCAGAGGTGGCGCACGCCACCTCTAACCTGGCGCGCGCCATCACAATATGGCGTGCGCCACTTTCGGGCCCTCTAGAAATGACGCGCGTCACTATGGAAAAGTGAGCTCGATACTTAGAGACCAAAAAGGGGACTACTATTTTGAGAAAACAGTGTGCTCTTTGCGTGCAAGTGAGTTTTTATAGCAGAAAGAAACACAAAAACATGGTATTTCGATAGAAATTCCAACAAATAGAAAATATGTAGAAAAGACTACTGGGCAAAGATGTTGGGAAGCCATTAGTTTTTAAACAGAGGTGGCGCATGCCACCTCATAACCTGGCGCGTGCCATCTGGACATGGCGTGCGCCGCCTTTGGGCTCTCTGAAAGTGGCACGCGTCACTAAAGAAGAGTGAGCTTGACACCAGGAGGTCCAAAAGGGGCTACTGTTTTTAAGAAAAATAGTGTGCTTGTGTGTAGGTGTTTTTATATGAAGAAAAAAATAAAAAGAAAGCATTTTATGCATTTTTATAGCTAAATGACTAGGAGAAAAAAATAAAAATTAACATACGGTTCTAATAATTAAAACAAACATGCTTGGATGGTAATAAAATAAAGAAAAAAAATTGGAAAGAAGGAGACCAACAGTCTCTTTCTCTCTTTTTACTGATTAAAAAGAAGTTTTAAAGGAAAGGTAAGATGAACAAATAAAAAGAGATGAGTAAAGAGAAACCTACTGTATATCCCGGAAGACGAGTAAAATTCCAAGCAATTTCGAAGCTTTTTCTCACATACGACACGTCCTCAGGAGGTCTTCCACATAGTTTTCGAGTCTTCGGAGTCCTTCTAATGCAAGGGATTCTGGAGTTTCAGGAATTAGCTTAGCTTAAGGTTCTTAGTTTGGCAGGGGCTCGATTCAGAGACTTGGGATCGGGTCTCAATTCTACAGAGGTTCGGTACTCTCAGAATTTGGGGTCTTGAATGAGGTGGGGGAGGGTTCTATTTATAGAAAATTGGCGAGCAAGCTGACTTGGAGCCGAAGGCTCCTCTCAAGGTGGCGCGCGCCAAGTAGAAGTGGCGTGGCGCTAGGTGTAAGTGGCGCGCACCAGGGGTAAAAGTGTCTTGGGGCTCTGACATGGCTTAGCTAGTGGCATGAAAAAGTTATGCCGTGATGCTAGGTTGGAGGGAAGTGACTTGAGTTTTAAAGTATCGTGGGGCTTTTTAGAAGGAAGTGACGTGCACCACTTAGAGGTGGCACAATGCTGGGTTGAGCTGCACTAAGGGATATTTTTGTATTTTAGGGTGTTTCAGGATATTTTGGAATGCATTAGAGTATTCCTTAGACTCTTGAGACTCGCACAGAGTCTCCTTCGATGTGACTGATATATGTATTCATCATCAAAAAGCTTGCGGAACCGGCCGATGTTCAGTTTAGTCAAAATTGGAGTGTCTGCACCAACCACATTCTCGGAACATAAATATGTCAACAATATAATTAAGACATTATAATGTCAATAATAATGGTATAACGATATGATCATCATTCAATACGGTGGGAAACCATCAATATCCACAGGAACCTCCTGGGTAAAAAGTAACCAATGACGATATAAATAGTACTCAGGGAAGCCTTGGCCCGTTGGATCCAACATCGAACATTAGAGTCACCATAGGATGACGCCTGAGTCTTTTTCCTAAGACGATCCAGTTCAGGTCATCGAAGGCCCCTGACTATCCCTTAAACTGTTGAGCAACTAAAGTGGAGATTCAAACCGAATCTTTTCCTTAGCGGCCAGAGTCACCTCCGTAGAGGGCTTTCCCCTGAATTTTCTCATGGTCTCAAAAGAAATCAAATGATCACACCATAATATAAAGAATCTTTTTGTATACCATACAAGGTAAAATATTTGTGCCATAATTTTTACAAGAGAAATACATTAACAACAAACTTAAAAGAATTTGAAAACATATACTATTCTTTTTAAAATAATTTGGAAATACGAAAATTTGTTGAAAGTACATAGTATGACAAATCACTCACCTCAAGTTTAATAAAAGGACAATATGCGACAACAATAGCAATATAAGGGTCCACGTTACTCTGATTTATGAAATATAATAGTTTAGAATCAACAATTAATACTAACTAAACAAGATTTAATTACTCAACGAAACCTCCCCCCATTTATAAGTTTTGAAATTTATTTCAAGTGTTAAGTTAATCATTAATCGATTTAAATAGTCATTAAACTGGTACCCAAACAGAGCCTTAGTTTTAGGATTGATGCAGGAAGATTTTACGAATTTTTGGCACTTTGAGTCGACACAAAAAGGCTATGAGTCGATTCAACAGAGAAGACTCTTGGTAAAAAAGTCTCACACGTGGTCATGAGTCGATCCAAGCAAGGCCATGAGTCGACCCAACTGAGCCAACTCTCGGCATTTACCACAAAGGTGACTGTGAGTCGGCTCAAAGGGCTCATGAGTCGACCCAAGTCCAACAGCAGCGACCATGAGTCGACCCAAGGCATGAATAAGTCAACCCAAAGCCACCCTGAGTCGACCCAAGACAGGAGTGGATCAACCCAAGCGAAGGTATGAGAAAGAACCGAGACCTCACTATCATGAGTCGACCCAACTCCTACGTGAGTCGACCTACAGGTGCAGAATTCAAATTCTAAGGGATGTGAGTCGACTCAACCTCAAGGTGAGTCGACCCACAATCGTGAACCCGAGATTTCACGTTGTGAAATCTCGGGATTTCAAGGATTTTTTCTTTCTTTCTTTCTCATTATAATTATTTTATCATATAACCGAATAGATATATAAACATAATCGTATATATATGATGTATATTTGTACATGAATTTTCTGCTATCATATATATGTATCAGATTATATTA
>JAUTBS010369294.1:0-10429 GCA_032361285.1 Aequorea victoria | reverse complement strand
ACCTCTTGAAGGTTGAGTCGACACAAAGCTCTCACAAGACAGTTGAGTCGACACCAAGGCACTTGAGTCGACCCCTGAAGTGTTCCTGTGAGCACCAATATTTTGATTTCTAAGAGCTCACAAGTTTGAGTCAACACCTCTCTAATTGAGTCGACACCAAATTTCAAAAATTAAGTGAGTCGACACCCATCAAGTTAGTGTCGACTCCTGAAGCATTCCAGTGAGCACTAATATTTTGGTTTCTGAAGAACTTAAGGATGTGTTGACACCAATACCAGATGATCCGACCCTTCAGCAACCCAGAAGACAAAGTGTCGACACCAAGACATTTTATGTCGACACTGGCGCGAGATTTCAAATTCGCTGAAGCACTCCAATGGCTCTTTTTCAGCATTTAATGTACCAATAAATACTTCCAACGACTATCTTCTTCCTCCATCTATATAAGGATTAAAGTTTGAAGCATTGAAGACAAGAAGACATTCAATACCACTGTTGCAAATCTGAAAAACCAGAGAATATTCACTTAAGCATTTACTGCTCTGTTTTTCTCTTGTCTTCTCATATACTCCTCTCCTCATTGATTGTAAATCTTTTAAGAGTGAGTGAACACTTATTGTAAGTGAGATATTTATTGTTGTAATCATCTCATACAAAGGGAAAAATCCTCTACAACATCATCTACTAGATTTCGACTGCTCTTTTGCCTAAAAGAAGGTAGTTTCAATTCACCCTTCTGAAGAATTCGTACGTGGTTTCGATTCACCCTCTGAAGAATCTGTTTGTACGAGGCTTCAATTCGCCCACTTGAAGAATTCATTTTAGTGAATTAAACTCCCAAGGTGCTTGGGGAGCGGACGTAGGTCAAGGTAAACTGAACCACTATAAATCTGGTTGTATCTTTCTCCCTTTAAACTCTTACCTTCAACATTTCATTTTATATGTTGTGTGTTTCATTCCGCATTAAAAAGAGTTTTCAAAAAGTTTTAAGTTTGCCAAACAACCCATTCACCCCCTCCATTGGGTTGATTTCGGGACAATAATTGGTATCAGAGTTTCGTGCTTACTCTTTTAAAAACTTAACCATTTTGTAAGGATCTATGGCAAACCATTACAACACTCTGTCCGAGGGCCAATCAGCCCACAGACCTCCATTGTTCAATGGGTCTAACTACACCTACTGGAAAACTATGATGACTTATTTTGTACAATCCCAAGATATGGCTGCATGAAGGGTCATTGTAAATGGACCACTCATTCCTAGCACCATAACAGAGGGTTCATCCACCCCTAAATTAGAAATAGCCTACACTGAGAATGATTGGAGAAAATTATAAATAAATGCTAAGGCTATAAATTTCCTCCATTGCACACTTGGACCTGATGAATTCAATAGGATCCAAGGATGCAAAAATGCCATAGAAATTTGGTATAAACTTCATGACCGGGCACGGAACCTGAGGATGGATACTCAACCTATCATACTTAACAACATACACAACATTTTGAGCATAATTTTTTTTCTTTTAACATAACATCAAGACTTCATCATTGGGCCCATCATGATATCCAAAAATTTACATAAGAGAGCTCACAGTCTCATCAACATCACTCCATTAATTACATTCCAAAATAAGAAAGACAAAATGTGTTTTCAAGACACGACTTCCTTACTACCTTTCCTAAAACCTAAGACTACAGTGGACAGTACCAGACATCGCCTTGACTTCAACACCTGCTAAAAATATCAATCTGTGTGGGGGTGAGCTATAATCCACGTGCTTACCAATCACAAGCAAAAGTATTATAAATGGCACAATGGAAGAAAATAGTTCATTACTTTAAAACAAGATAACATTTCGCAAAGCATATACTTTTATCATAAAACATTCCAAGTTGTCAACTTTTTACAAATCACCTCATAAAAGAGGGTTTTTCAAATACCAATCCATTTTCAACTTTTCTTTACTTTCCATCTTCATTTTTTTATTTTTCGTACAAGAGTGTTGTTTGTCATTTTTCCATTCATTATCTTTTAACAGACAATATTTCATTTTGTCAATATTCACTCCTCAGTGGAGGTATTTTCCATAATCATAACATATCACCTCTCGGTGGAGGATTTCCAACAGCCACCTCTCAACAGAGGATTTCCAATATCTCATTTTTATTCATTCACTTAATAGTAATTATTAGATCTTTTCATTTCACACATCCACTTAGTAGTGGTAATATATTTGTCTATATTATTAATCATATTATCTCATAATTGTCTTGTGTTGTATTAACCTCCCAACTAGGAGTTGTTGCAGTACTGCGCCCCCGAATATTCTGTCTACTTTTAATTGGACAGGGCTAAGGATTATTCGCCGGTTTCACTTAACAATGCTCAGTGGTAGAGCTAAAAGTCACCTGTGGCTTATCCACAATATATATATATATATAATATAATATAATAACATGGCATATATCCACGATTGTGAGGTATAACCATCGCATGACACTCACCATGAATATCAAGGCTATCATGATACACATATGTATCTATTAATCATTTATTCAAACATTTATGTAGGTTCTTCATTATGTGTTCATAGCTCATCTCATAAAACATTCATTAACTGATCTTTCAATGTAACCCAAGTCATCATAGTTCTCAAGTTCTACTATGTTCTTAAGGATCTTTTCAAAAAGGTATTGAGTTCAAGTTTCGAAACAAGTTCATGTATTATTTGATAAAAACACAGGTTTACAGATATAATATTTTTCTCAATTAACATTACCATTAATTTCATAATACATCTCACTTCCATTATGTTTCAAAATATATGTTCACAAGTTATTTCATAAAACACAAGTTCGCAACATACCTTCCTTTTGTAAGTAAAACAACCATTCATTTTATGAAATCAAAAAGCATGGAAGCGTAAAGAATTTAACCATTCACACATCCATAATACCAAACTAGTGATAACAAAAACCCACCTCAAAAATAAGTGCTCCTCCTTGAGCCACGTCCTCCGGTTCTTAATACATAGATCGGATAGGAACTTAACTACGCGAACTAAAGTGACACATGTATGCTTGCGTGGATATGCAAGTGGGGTATTTTTATTTTTAGTTATATTCTTTTTTATCATTCTTGGTACCCTCATGATCCCCAATGTCCCTAACTTAGGCTTAGGTACTTAGGTTTGCTTAAAACCTTCTTAAAGCATATTCTTCTCATTTCCAGATTCTGTCATACTACTCTAAAAATACTTTAAAAATATCACACCTCACTAGAAAATTCTGAAAATTTACAAAGAGCTAGATTAAGATGGTATCTAGATGTTTTATGAGAAAATCGAGAACTGTTTGTGAACATAAAGGGGTCCAAGAATTGTTACAACAGAATCTATCGAAAAAGGGACCTATTTAGTAGAATCAAGATATGTCATACACTAAAAGTCCAAAGCGAGTTCTGTAAAAAGGGAGTGCAACTATACTCATAGACCGTTCTTTGGATAGGTGGAACAGCTAAAGGGGATTTGTATAGAGAAAATTACAAGGGTTCAAAGTGGACTGGTACTCTTCGTCTATCGATTTCCTTCTCACCGGGTCTTGAGTACCCAAAATCCACCTCCGAAACCTACTGGGATTCCTTAAGCTCCAAGGGCCATTCAGAGATTTTAAAATTTCTCCTTCTCCTCTTCCAATTTGTTGTGATATTCTTCCTCACTCTTAGCATCTCCCTCATCTTTTCCTTCTCCTGTACGAATTTCCCCAAATTGCCATTCCCTTTCCCCCTCTCTCTATCGTTCATCTCTTTCAACCTTCAGACAAGAACTGACTTCCCCCACCTACCAGCCCCCAAAACATTGAGATGTGTCTGGAGGCCACATCTTCTTCCCAACAATTACACAAAGCTCCCCGTTCATTATGATATTTATATATTCCAACTCTCATTTCTCCTAATATTATTAATTTGGCCCATTTTGTTAATAATTTCATCATTAATCTAAACCACATCCCAAACAAGGCCTCACTTTGGGCCTTAAATTGTCACACCCCGAAAATTCGGTTCGTTAAGAGACATACATATAATATTTAGGGTTATTCTAACGACAACCATCCAACACAATTTAATATTTATCATAGATAATAACGATTGTATGTTCACCCATTGCACAACCTGTTTAATTATTACAGTCCGACAGTAAAAAGATTAGAGAAATTAAACTTTCTCCAAGTACAGCTGCTACTTGATCAAGTGAGCCACGGCTCAACGTACTCTCCTGCGGTCTTTTCGATTGTGTTCTCCTCTTCATGTCTTGGCATGAAACGCCATGAGCTGCGAAGCCCATAAAGAATCCCCCGAACCTAACATTTCTAACACTTAATACATACAACAGGATATAATGAAGTATGATATGCGATAATGATGTAAACCCTGATTCACGATCGGGACTCCTTTACGTCGACAGAATCAGACAAAACTCAACAACCCAACATTACAACTTCAGACATTTAAACTACCAGACAGCCGAAAAGACCACCTTATCACACCATGAGTCCTAGCAAAGTGACATACCCAACTAGCTCAAAAATTCCACAAGGGCGGCGGGGTACTGCCAGGTGAGGAGTTCACTCCGCTGCACCCCTGAACCACCACACCCATGAGTCCCCGACAATTCTATGTTAAATTCTTCAGTTCGACATGGTGTACCAAAGATCACAATGGCGACGGGCTGCAGCCAAGTGAGGAGTCACTCCGCTGCACCTCGGAACCACTATCCCAAAGTCACAACAAGGAAAGGAAACCCACCCTTTTCTATCGCAAGATCACAATAGCGACGGGGTACGGCCAGATGAGGAGTCACTCCGCTGCACCTCGGAACCACCATCCCAAAGTCACAATAAGGAAAGGAAGCCCACCCAATCTATCACGAGACCAAACCCAAGTCAAGCTAGACACAAGGTGACACCCCATCCAAGACTCAAGCCATGCATGAGAGATGCCATAACATAAGTTGAGATCGTATAACAATTATTCCATCCATAACCTTACAATTAAACTCATTAATGAAGTTTACAAAGCAAACAAACATGACTTAAGGTTAAGTGAACTTTCACACTACATTTCTCTGCCCAAACAGAAGTTCTAGAATCTACCTTTGAGAATTAAAATACTTTAAAAATACTAAAACACAATAGATACTTATGAACATTTACATAGAGCTAAATAATGGTGTTATCTACAGTTTTCATGAAGGAACGGCGAGTTGGTTGTTATCAGAAATGGGTCCAAAAATTACTCCAATAGATTCTGTCAAAATAAGGGTCTATTTGGACAAAATGATATATCTCGAAATATACTCAATGAAATTGACTTCTGTAAAAAGGGGGTGAAACTAGACTCATGTATCTATCTCTGGATATATGGATCATTGTAATGGAATAATTGTAGACCAAGATACAAGGGTTCAAAGTGGATCTATTTTCTGCCTCTCTATCACAGAAAATTCTAAATTAGCAAAGGGATTCAAAACTATATTTTGGGGCCTAACCAAAAATCACACATGCTCAAGACGTCCTAAATAATAGATTTTATAAACAGACTTTTATTTAGACTTCAGTTGGTTCCCATGAAAAATCAAGGAATGACCTAAAAGCTACACTGTTTTGACTCTTTCTTTGCAAAAATAAGCATCCAACAATCATTCTCATTTCAACTCATCAAAAGCATGTCCAAACATAACATAACATCATAATATATCCAAAACAAGATTATTAATCATTTCATAGATTATTTATTCTTCATTTATGGTTCATTTCAAACTTCTCTAGAACCTAGATTTCAACTCCTTTCTTTGGTTGCATGGCATATGTTCATCTTCTTTCATTTTTGTCCACCATCTTTCATCTTAGAGAGGTATGGATATAAGAACATGATATTAGGGAGATAAATGAGAGGTTGTAGAGGATCCTTACATGTTGGTTCTTTTTTTAAGAAAATGATCAAAGCCTTCTTGATCTCTTACTTTTTCTTCTTCTTCTTTCTTCTTCTTCTCCTTCTTCTTTCTTTTCTTTCTTTTTCTCCTCCTTTTCCCTTGGTTCTGTTGAGATTGAGGGGTTTAGAGAGAGAGTGGGAAGTTGGGAAATAAATGGATGAAAGGTTGGGAAAAGGTGTGGTATTTATAGGCCAATTTTTCCAAGACTTTTGTAATCAAATTAATTCCTTTAATTAGTCTTATTAGTTCACTATTTGATGACTTAGTTTGGCCAAAAAGTCTACTAATGTGGTACCCTAAATAGTTGATGGGAATGGGGAGTGATGATGACAAAATGGGGAAGAAAAATACATTATTTTTTTTTTTGGGTAGTTTTCTCCCATAATTTAATTATTCTACGTATTCTTATCTTTTTGAAGTATATTTATGTGTATAATTATCTTCCACAATTAATTTATTAAGGTATAAGATGAATTAAAGTTCTAAACAAGGCTTACTTATCAAATAAGCAAACATCACATCAAGTTTATCTCCTAATTTTTTATTTTTCAAAATCATAATAATTGTCACATTAAAGCCCCTCTCTTGGGCATGGCTGCAAGCCAAGGGCACTATTGTCCTTTCAAAATTTATTTTATTTTAGTTATTTTATAATTTAGATAATTATGTGGGTTTCATTTTAATCTTTGATTAAAATTTAGCCTTTTCTGTAATTTTCCAAAGCTAGTTCATGGAATGAGCTTTAATTTAATTATTTGGACTCTAGAATTAAAATTTAATCCATTGATTTAATTTATTAGTCCATGGGCTTGAATTTCCATGTTGAACTTTAATCCAAAATCACATGTTTGGTTTGTGATCTATGAGACCAAACATTGTTTATCTAACTTATCTTTAAATTCTTAAGGTTCTAAGTTCAAGACTTCATTTACTTAATCATTTTTAGTGTTGCTCATTTAATTCACACTATTAGGGTTTATGAAATTTTAATTTCTAGGTTTAAAATAGTTCGTAAACTAATTAGGGTAAAATTACGCCTTGGTTAAATTGTACGAAAATCGCGGGTCTTTACAACCTACCCCCTTAAACAAATTTCGTCCTCGAAATTTAAGGCGTTACTCCGGCTTCTTATAGTTGCATTAAACTATGTGCCTAATATCTTCCGTCCTGAGTTGAACTTCCTGACTTTTCGGTGAGGTCATATGATTATGGAACTCACGCAGGTTATAGCACTTTGACACATTGGATCTTTGTTGATCCCCAAATCTTGTATCGACCTCGTTTTACCAAACTTGTCATTCTTTGTTTCTCGATAGCTAAAGACGTGGGGAAAATTGAGATATAACTTTTCATGAGTTATTTGAAACAAAGACTAAATGAAAAAACTTATCTTTATTATGATCAAACGATAAATTATCTTTTCGGCGTTCTTAAAGACTTCTAAGTCGTCCAAAATATCATAGTGGCAACTTCTCTTTCTGTTTAAAATAACTAACTCCACAACGATGTAAGAATACGTAATCTTTCACATTAGATGTCACCCGGCATAGTCTTACCAATTGCATAACCCTTTTTGATGACCTTAGTATTCTTCATCTCCTCCAAACTTAAACTATGAAACTTGATAAAATATCTCCAATACTATCTCTCATAATTCATCCATGTTAGGTATAATTGATTTCTTAAAAATCTCAAACTCATGTCGAAAACTCGAATGCTCTTAAAGTCCTCGAGAACATTCCATCTAACCTTGATGCCTCAATTTTTTTCTATATAATATATATATTTTTTTGTGAATAAGTGCTTCAAGTTTTCGTACTCCACAACGATCTCAATTTATTCTTTATATAAAAAAAATAATGACACAAAGACTTTCGAGCAATTACTAAGGCTACTAACTCCAAATCATGTGACACGTAGTTCTTTTCATGTGATCTTAGATGCCTCGAGCCATATGTTCTTAAGCTATTGTATGACTAAATAATTTTTAAAAACTTCTCAATGTTTCGTGTATACTACGTCCTATTTTAGAACCATCAAGATTGGGGCATTAATCCACTTAATCTTGGATTCCTAAATATAACTCTTCATAATCATTTATTCCAATCAAACGAAACCATCGGTTTAGCCGGGTTAGCGAAGTCTTGAATAAACTTTCTATAATAACCGGCCAATCCTAAGGAGTCCCTAATTTCTTCTTGAATATTGACTTCCATCAAAACATTTTAGTTGGATTAAACAAACACCATTTTGTTATTTATTCGAACTAGCTTCAGTCTTAGGGCTGGTGGGCGTCCTTTTATCATAACCATATCGAGTAATCTAATTGGTTGTTGGATGCATAATTTTAATAGTTTACCCATGAACAGATTCGGCGTGTTCGATGGAAATGTATATGATCTTACTAATTTTAGTAGCTTTTAATTTCACAAGCTTGGTAGGTATAGCGTTCGGCATTGTTATAGTTCTTCAACCTAAAAGAGGGATTTACTACACGTTTCGAAAGTATTCTTGGAAATTCATAGTAAAGATACATAACCGAAGGGTGAACGAATTTGTGTCAAACGGTTCGACATATAGACACCAAGAGATACCGCGAGATCAATAAAGCGAATACTTTCGGAAAGATTCTCGAATCTTTTTTTTTGGAAGGATTCTCCTGATTGAAATCAGTTGAGTACAACTAAAGCCTCAAGGAACTATGTTTAACGATTTGTAACCAAACTATATAATTTGTTCTGAAGTTGCGTCAGCCAAACGCGCTTCAATTCAAACCATCATGTCTAGTCTCCAGATGTAGTTTTAAGAGTAATTAACTCACAAGATTACTCTCATAAAAATAATCCATTAGGGTTTGAAGGAAGCTTATTGTCCACTACAAAGATTTGAAAGTGGTCAAAACAAATGATTACAAGGGTATTTGAATCAAGAAGAGAAAATGTCTCAAAGATTTAGGTATCTGAATACATGATTAAGATTTAAGTGAGCGAAATTGTCCAAGAGTAATCCTTGATTGGATCAAGAAGGATTGGGTACAATTCGATATATAATGCTTTATAATGACAACAAAACTTAAGAATAAAAGATGTCTTAAGAAATTTCAATTGTATGGAACACGCAATGTTGTCTTCATTAGACCTCTTGTTATAATTAATGATAAAATTTTATGGATTCATGAGTCCTTGTTACTTTTGTTGTTGTGGTCTGGAGTATGGCTTTTGCAAACATCCTCCATGATTTATTCTTTGGGTCTCTCCGGGGATGGTTCCGCCCTTTAATTCTCTATTTATTTATTTATTTTTATTTTTATTGTAGGAAGGCTTTAAATGGGTTGTTGGGCCCTAATTAATTTATTTCGATAACTTTATTTTGTTTGGCCTTATTAATTTGGGTCCTTTGAAATTTCTATGGACCATTTATTTAATTGGGCCATGAATTAATAATTTGGATTTTAAATATTAATTTGGGCCTAATAAATTAATTCATGAGTTCATGGACTTAATTTATTTATTTACTTTTTTTTTTCATTTTGGGATCTAGCCCACACTTTCACTTTTTAGTTGTTTATTTTGTTTGATTAATTGTTGAAGAGTGAGTTTATTCATTGGATTATGTCTTTCCAATGTTTTCCATGTCTTAAATTCTCTTCCTAATCCACAAGTTCACTAATCTATAATACAATACACAACTTCATTGATTTGACATGTGTCCTAATGGCATTTTAAACGGTTGAGATGTAATAATTTCAATTGGATGGCTGAGATTAAAACAAATTCAAAACAATTCAAAATGAAATCTTCAAATTTCCCTCCAGTCTCTTTCTCAAACCCATTCTCTCTCTCTCTTTGTGAGACTTCAAACCCACGGACAAATTTCCATCCACAGACCAGACAACCCACATACCAAAGAAGCCATCCCCGCGGTTTTCTCATCGCCGATGTCCATCATCGTGAGTAGCGTCCATCATCGCCGTCATCCCTCTCACTAAGCAAAGCCCTTTACCCACGGCGACCAGCTACATCCCCGGCGTGACCACCAAAGACCAGCCACTATCATCGCCGACGTCCATCATCGCAAGCGACGTCCATCATTACCGTCGTCCCTTTCTCTAAGCAAACCGCTTTTCGAACCAGTGACCAGCGTCTTCTTCAGGTCTGATTTCTGATGTATTCAGTTTTTTGCATTTTTTTTTTCACGGCGTCCATCATCTACTTCATGACAAATAAATTAAACATTTTGTAAATTAAGCATCTTCTTGAACCTCTGAAAACCTTCTCGATATATCTTTCTCTCAATACATTCGCTCGACCATTACATTCGTTCTTCTTCTTCAGGTAATACTCTCGTCTCCATCTTTCCTTTTCAATGTAACCAGAGCCAGAGTAGCTCAGGTCACACAGAGCGAGGGAAGAGACCCAGACCATTCTTCGCTCGAC
>JAUTBS010369183.1:0-10431 GCA_032361285.1 Aequorea victoria | reverse complement strand
TAGTCTCTTTTAGTTTTTAGAGTGTCGAGCTCACTCTACTATAGTGACGCACGATATTTTTAAAAAGATCAAAAGTGGTGTGCACCATGCTCATGTGGTGTGCACCAGGCTAAGAGGTGGCATGCACCACCTCTATAAAGACCAGTGCTTGTCCAGTGGCTTTTTGCACCCTTTCACTTTAACAGTATGTTTATTTTTCTATATAAATGCACTGACATGTTGCCATCTCTCCTTATAACATGCAAATAAGTGCAAGTATGTCTATAAGGCCTTTAGTTTTAGGTTAGGTTGTTTTGCTTCATTGTTTGGTTTTGCATGATCTTTCTTCAACCCCTATTTTGTATATGTTACTTTTAAAAAACTTAAGACAAGAACTAAAGAAGTGGTTAAGTAGAGGCCGATTTTTTGGCCGGGCGAGAGGGGTGCCTAACACCTTTCGTTCTCCTATCCTACCTCCCGAACCATTATCTCTGGTAATGACGGACTAGTATCTTGAAAATCTTATCTTCTTGATTTATCATTAAAAACTAAGTGGTGACTCTAATTCTGCAGCCCTTAATACGGACGCATTTGGGGGGCTCTCTTTTCAAAAATATAAAACCCCACTTTTTCTTTTAAAATTTAAAACTGAGAACATTTTAAAAAAGAGGGAGGGTGACACATTTTTTGAGAGGGTTCCTCACAGTTAGCGTGGGTGCAAGCCATGCATAGCAGCGATAGATTTAATAGATGCAATATTGACTTGTTTTGATATACCTAAAGGGTACAGAACCGAAGAAGGTGGTCTAAATCTAAGAGGTTGCTCCAAGGAGGCTTCAAGAATATGAGCAGGCAAAAAAAGAGCGGATAAAAACTCGAGGGCCCATCTTCTTTTTTTCTTATCGAAATCAGGATGTGAAGATACGGTTCCTACGGGTTATCCCTCGCCAAATTTCTTGAGCCCATTGTATACTCACTCGAATCATTGATTAATGTTATTTTTATTCCGATGCTAAGAGTCATTGGATTCATAGAATCCAAATGACAATTTTTAATTTTTCACATAGCTAGAGATAAAAAATATAGGTTCATTTAAAATAGTAGTTGCTATTTGGTTTTAAGGTTCAAGAATCGTATCCTCGAATAACTCTATTTTAGACAAGGCCTAACCCTTTCATTACCGAAGAACTCAACTCGGTGGCTAAGGTGCGAAGTGGGAAGGGATTAGGCACCCACCTCGTCCGACAATTACGCCGGCCTCTATTCATCAATCATAGGTTTATAACCAAGTATGATTAGACCTAAATGCATGAATGTTACTTTATTCAATTTTAAGAATAGCAGAGATTAGGTGATTTTGAATTAGAATAGTTTATCCGCGTAAGAGACATCCTAATGATTGAATTGTTATTTTTAAAAGGAAATAAAATCACCCTCAAGGCTTGAGTGGGACCAAGTGAACCCCTCTAAAATTTTTATAAAGAAAGAGGAAATAAAATAAAAAATATTTGAAAATCCTTTTAAAATAAAATAAAAAAGTATTTTCCTTACCTTTAGGGGATATCCCTAAAAATAGGGAGTAGATTGAAAGTATCTCCCTATTTTTAAAAAAGATCTCTAAAATCGGGATTTTTATTATTTTTCCTAAAAAGGGTGATCATGTTAAAAAAGAAAAAATTCTAGAAATTTGGAAAGGTCAAGGACCCATCCCTCTTTTTTAGGTTTTTGTTATTTTTTAAAAAAAGGAAAGAAAACAATTTTTTTAGAGAAAATAAATATTATCTCTTGGAAAAAGAAAAAATATTATCTTTTAAAAAAAGTGAAATATTATCTTTTGGGAAAGAAAATATTATCTTTTTAGAAAGAGGAAATGTTATCTTTTAAAAAGAAGAAACGTTATATTTTAAAAAGAAAAAAAAATGTTATCTTTTTTTTGTTTTTAAAAAAAGAAGAAGAAATATTATCTTTTTAGAAAAAGAAAATGTGATCTTCTGAGAAGAGAAAATAAAAGGTTTATGTAGTGAATAAAAAAACCAAAAGAAAAATCATATTTATAAAAAAAATCATTTATTTGATTTATCATGAAAATTTGATTTACTTATTTGTAGGGAAAAAAAATGAAAAATCATCCTTTTTGTGATACAAGAACTATGGCCTTGAGAATTCTCGGGTTCAAACGCATTTAGGAGGAAATTATCATAATCTCGCCATTTACACGTATTACACATTCAAACATGATATCGACAAATTGAACAAGCAAGTATCGTGACAAGAAATAAAAAAAAAGAAGAAAAAAATAAACAAAGCACAATATGAACGTCTTAAATTTTTAAACATATTTCTCGGATCGTTGCTCGCAACTATCCTATTAAATTACATAATTACCAAAACACGAGATCAAATTAAATACAACATGAGTACCGACGATTGTCAAATATTATTCAAGTTCTATAGCGTTCATATCCCCACAACATAGAAAGATAAAAGAATAAAAATAAATAATGAAAATAAAAGGAAAAACAAAAGAAAGACGAAATAATGAAAGCGAAAACGAAAGAACTATGAACGGTTTATCCGATTCCGAGTGGAACATTCACGTTCATATTATTTGGAAGTCGAAAAATAAGTTTGACTAAACGAACATTTTTCTTACATATTTTATATAAAAACGTCTTCTAGATTAAAACATTGCATGTTTTTGTTCTTGAAGAATGTTTGGATATTTTGATTTTTGAATAATATGAATGTTGGGATGAATGACAAAGAACGACGAAGAACACGATGAACGATAAAGAATAATACCTTCAAACGTGAAAGAGGGAAAGATCACATATATGATGCTAAAACCGCCCTCGATAAGCTTATTTGTTAAATTCAATCGTTTCGGTCTTTGAATCAAAGTTTTGATATGAGAGAATGTTGGTGTTCTTGAGTTTGGGATGAAGAACTTAGAGAAATTTTGAATTTTTCTCAAGTTCTAAGTGTAGAGAGGCTATGGTTTTATAGATTTGGTGGCTCAAAGTTTTAATTGGTGGCTCAAAAGACAAATTTTTAGGTTTAGGATGTGGACTTCTTTATATAGAGATTGCAAAAGAAGCAATCCCGAGCTAAAAAGAAAGTTACCAAAGCTGTGAGATAGACAAGGATGGGGTGTGACAGTTAGGGTTTGTGGCACAAAATGCAAAATAACGGACCCGGGAGAAAGTTGGGCTGGCCGTCTAAGGGTGTCAGACCGGCCAACAGAGGAGGCCCCACGGGAGTTTTGTGCCGGACTAGCATTTTGGGGTGTCGCGGGTCCGTTTTCGGATTTTTTGGTATTTTTAGGTCAAAAATAGATTTTTAGGATTTAAAATGGTTTTTGTTGGTTTAAAGCTTTATGTTTGGGTTTAGGAGCTTGTTTGGGAAGGTATTTTTGGTTTAAAATAGAATTAAGGCTCTTTTTAGAAGTTTTTGAGAATTCGGAGGATTATGGTTTGAATAGGGTTTCAGCAAATCTCATTTTTTTTACTTTAGAACTTGAGCCTTTCAGATTGGATAATTGACATACCACACTTCCACTTTTTGTCATCGGGCTCACATCATATTGGTGGGCTTAAGTATCAGTGCCGGATAAATTGGGGTGTCTATAAAGGATCGTACGGAAAAAAAATTTAGAAATAAAAATGATATGAAGGCACAATGGATTTAAGGATAAATCAATGATTACTTTGAAGTTTAGCCCTCTTGTGTTCCCCAATGGAGTCGCCACTATGTGCGGCCGAAAAAAAAGCAGATAGAAACCCAGAGATCTATCTTCTTTTTGTTATCTAAATTGGGACATAAAAATACGGTTCCCACGGGATAACTTTCATTAAATCTCTTGAGCCTGATGTATACCCACTTGGACCATAGATTAATGATCAACTAGCTTTTTTTTTTTCGAAATCACGAGTCAGTGGATTAATTTAATTAAAAAAAAAACTTTGAATCCAATTGATAATTTTTGATTTTTTCACATAGATAAAGATAAAAAATCAAAAGTTCTTTTGAAACATGAGTCGTCTCTTGGTTTTAAGGTCCAAGAACTGTTTTCTCAAATAACTCCATTATAGATAAGGCACAACCCTTTCATTACCCAAAAACTCAGCTCGGGAGTTAAGGTACGAAGTGGGAAGGGAATAGGCACCTACCTCGCCCGACAATTACATCGACATCTACTCATTAATTATCGATTTATAATCAAGTTCAATTAAAATCCAAATGCATGAATCCCAATTAATAGAAGATAAAATGGCCCAGAATCGGGATAGGGATAGCCTATCATTGGATAGAGATATTCTTATTCCAATATGTTGATAGCATATCCTAGAACGAGAATAGCTTATCCATGAGACGGATAACCGAACATTTTTATTATTTTTAGTTTTTTAAAAAATCTTCGTAAGGCTTGTGTGGGACCACAGGGTCCCCTCTAGGATGTTAATAAAGAAAATAAAATAAAATAATAAAAGGAAGAAAGAGGTGGATTTAACAAATTCTTAAAAACTCGGAAAGGATTGAGTCATTTCCTCCTTTTTAGGGTTTTATATTATTTTCAACAAAAGGTGGTTTGATTGAAAAAGGTTTTTTTAGAAAAAAGATGATTTAATTGAAAAATAATTCCTAAAATTTTAAAAAGGGTCAAATATCTACCCCTCTTTTTAGAATTTTTCATTATCTTTGAAAAATAAATGATTAGCACGTTTTCTAAAAAAATATTTATTTGATTTTTATTAACAAAATGATTCAATTTTTCATAAAAATCATAAAGATGTGAAAATTCTCATTTTTGTGATAAAACTATGATTTAAAAAAAATCGAGTCTAAATGCACATTCATACAAATTCATCATCATCTCGCCATTAAAGTAGATTAAAAAATTTACAAACACCAAATATGGGCAATTTAAAGGAAACTGAGAGTCATTCACAAAGATAGAAAGAGGATATAACAATAAAGAAAAATACTAAGATGAATATTTTGAATTCCTAAGAATACTTAACTAATCGTTTTCTCGCAACTATCCTATTATTTACATAGCTTAAAAATTAAAGAAAAATACAATGACGATGACCAACGATTCACTAAGTATTTTTTAGGTTTCAAAATGTTCATATTCAAACAGGATAGACAAAGTGGAGAACGAAAAAAAACGTTAAACGAAAATGAAGAAAACGACGACCACATTATAAGGAGACTAAATGGAGATTCGACAATCAATCATTTTCTATATTTATATAAAAACTACAATTTTAGAACATACGAGAGATTCGAGAAACAATGCCTTTTTAATCGCTTTATAACATAGATCGTGTTTATAAACTTTAAAAAAGAGAAAAAATGAAAAATACCTTCAAAAATGTGATACAAAGATCCGTCCGAATGATCTGCCGGGGCCCTCAATATCCTTACTTTTTGAATTTGTAACCGAATATCGTATTGATTGAGTTGTCAATCGTGAATCTAGTGTTGCAGGATCATCGGGTTTGGTGGTTCTAAGGCTCAGATACTTGGATTTTTTTGAAGTTTTTGAATTTTTCGAGTGTGGTTCGTTAGGGTTTTGAGAGAATAAGTGGAGAAATTGGGTTATCCGAGGGTTTTTAGTTCTCTTGAATGTCCCCTTGATCATCGGGGGCTCTTGGTATATATATGGTGGCTAATAGAGCTAATTTCGCGCCCTTTTGGTGATATTTTGAGCTTGGGATAAGCATGAGACGATAGAAATAAGTCTGGATCGCGAAACAAAAACAAGAAAGCCAGAGCTGGGAGAATGTCAATCCGGCATTCCTACTTGGCTGGTCCGTCCAATCTTGGCCTTCCACGGGGGGCTGTGGCTGGTCCGACATTCCTTGGGGGGTTCGGGTCTTTTTTATTTTTTTTGCATTGTTTTGGGATAATTGTCGAAAAAAAGAATTGAAAACCCAAAAGACTCTTGATTTTTAGATATTTTTTGTTAAAGGAGTCCAACGTCTAAGGGACTCTTGATTTTTGGAAATATTTTGAATTAAAATGGGTTTAGGCTTTTTGAAAAAATAGTTTTTGATTTAAAAAAAAAAGTTTTTGGGTTTTCTTATAAAAATAATTCTTCTTTATTTTAAATCAGATTTTGAATTAAAGACCTCGAATATCTTTAAAACCTTTTTAGATTTAAAATATTTTAGAATAAAAAGGTTTGGCCTTTTGGGCTTAAGGGAGTGTTTGGAAGATTTCTTGGATTAAAACTCGGTTAGGGCTCCTTTTGAAAATATTTTGAAATTAAAATGTGGTTGGATTAAAACAAGGTTGGGATGCTTCATATTCTTTTTTAAAAAAGGTTGAACGATCTCGGTTCATTGGACGACAAAAAATTAGGCTCTCTTGATTTGATATTCGACGTGTCGTGCTTCCGGTTTTAATCATTGGGTTTAGATCATACTGACGGGCTTAATTATTAGGACTTGACAAAATAGAGTGTCTACAGTCTTCAATTTTGAGAAAAATAGTTTGGGAGTTCACTGTTACGTGTGAGAATGTGTTAAACACCCCACAACACCCTTGCGGTACTTCATTTTTTTAGTGTAAAAATAAGATTTTGAAAGATATATGCCTTCGTAAAACAATAGATAGAATTTTAAAAATATTTTAAATCAAGCCAAACTGATTACCTACGTGTCCTTACTAGAAATCAGGTTCAACGTAGTTCGACATGGAAGATAACACTTGAGCAATTGAAAAGACAAATTTGGCATGAGATTCTGAATGAAACTTGAGATTGATCCTGAGTGGGGCATAATGGATTTAAATTAGAGAATAAAATTTTAATGATGGAGAGGAACCATGCCTGTGTAAAGCCACCTATGTATTTTAAGTCTGACGAAGCTCGATTAAATGAACGACTAGAAGAACCTTGTTTTTTTGAAAGCCACTTGAGATTGACTTGAATTTGATTTGAACTTGATTTGGACCTGAATTGAACTTGATTTGAACTTGAATCTGAATGGGATTGAGCCTGTGTAAGGCTGCCTACACACCATTGCAAGGAATCAGGTCTAATGTAGTTCAACTAACCTGATTGATGAACGAACTTTAACAGTCTTTGAATTTCTGATACAAAAGATCCTCTGAAAGTAAATATAGAGCATGCTCTCCTTCGACCCTTTGAAAAATATCATTTGAATCGATCTTTGAAAAAATAACTTGAATAGTTCTTTTCTGATTTCTGATATAGAAGATCCACCATAGGGACAAATATAGAGCATACTTTCTTTGAGCACTGAAAATTTCTTTTGAATTTAATGACTTTTGAAATGACTCGTTAGATTTCTGATATAAAAGATCCATCATAGGGGAAACTATAGAGCATACTTTCCTTAGGGCCTTTATGCAAATAATGAATTAAACTTGTTTTATTTTTTAGATGCTTCCCTAAGGAGAAGGCTTACCTATCTTAACTGCTTTCATGAGAGAAAGTCTACTTCAACTTGAATGCTTCCATGATGAAAAATCTTTTAATATCCAATTGCTTCTATGAGGGAAAGTCTTTTAATCTTTGATTGCTTTCATGAGGGGAAGTATTTTGTACTTGAACTTGAAATTGATTAAAGTGTATTGGCAAGTGCATTGATATGCAACAAATAGACTAGATAAACATGTGGTGAAATAAGAATATGTTGATTCATATTTCACTTGTAACATGAGCAGAGTAACTGGTTAATATAATTGAGTTTATTGACTAGATTGGATTGGATTTGAATTGGATAGAACACTTTTGAATGGAATTGGAATGGATTCAATTGCACTGGATTCTACTTTAAAAAAAATTCTAGATGTGTATAGAAAATGGAAGCATAACTGTGTTTTCTTTGAAGGGGTATTTGAAAATAGGCATCATACCTATTCATTTAAAAGGGACATTTGATTCTTTGGAATTGAGGCATCATAACTACGTATTTTGAAAAAGATAGAATTATGAATTGAATTGGGCCACATAACTATCTTTTGAGTAATGGAGTATTTTGATGATTTAAAAATCAGCATTATAACTGCGTTTTTAATAAAAACAACTAATACCTTAATAGAAATTCGGTAGCATAAATGTGTTTTTAAAGACTTGAAGTGAATATTTGAATTAAAATTGACTGCATAACGGCGTAACTTGAAAACTACGGATAACTTCTATTAAAATGGATAAAGCTACTGCGTTATTGAAAACATGAATATGAAAATAGTGAAATTACTGAGATTTATGAAAATATTACAGAATCCAAAAAACGTTCCAAACATTTATGCAAAAACTGGACGTCAGGAAAGTGCTGAGGCCTGAGCGTCGGCTCGCGCAGGACTTTCGCACTCATAGGAGCCTCAAGAGGACTTCTTGAAGAGATTTTGATAGGGGTTGGTGGGAGCTCATTTAGAAGAGCTTTAGGGATCCCTGAATGAGAGAGGGAAGGCTGGTATTTATAGAAAAAAATGACCCATTGTTGCGGCACAACTGTGCCGTAGGGATTGAGTGTTCGAGGAAGAAGCTGACACGTGGACAGTAGGGTTGAGTAGGGCCTTGTGGCACATTCTAGGACCACACCACGCCTAGGTGCTACAGCATGACTGTGCCATAGCAAGCCTCCTACGGCTTGGCTGTGCCGTAGCTTGCTTGGTCCATAAGAACACTGATTTTGGTCTTCTAGTACTTTTCTGTCCAAACTCTAGAATGGAAATTGATTTAGCGAATGTTTTTTAGAGGTTTGAATCATTTGAAATAGACCAGTGAAGTCAAAACCTGGCCCTTATTTTCCGGGTGCCTTGAAACCTACATGAGTTTGATTTTGAGAATGATTCTTTTGAGTTGATGATCAATGGATTAACGAACCTGAATTTGACTGAAACTTGATTGGGATAATCTGATGATCAAAAGAATAATTATCAATGGCATATATTGCTAAACTGGAGATTGAGTGCAATAGAACTTGATACCGGCTTTTGGAGAATCATTGGACATATTCCAGGGCTCAAATACCATTGGAACTTCATGAATTTTGGCTAGGAGGCTAATGATGACTTGTAGATGAATTTTTTATGAGAATATACTGTACATTGGATGCATACATCGTACATTTGAAAAGATGGCTCTAATCGCTGTTACTAACAATTAGATATGATGAGATGACAACTAAAACCACCTTGAGAGATGATGAAAGAACGATTTAATGGTTGCAATCACCTTTCGAGGTGATGAAAGGTTTGATGATCATTTTTCCCGACGATCTAATAGATGGATTTACTTTGAGAAGTGATGACAAGCTTGAGGATCGTCGTTCTTGATGATCCGACTGTTGGATTCATCTTGAGAGATAATAGAGAGGTTGAGGATCATCGTTATTGATGGTTCAATGATTAGATTCACCTTGAAAAGTGATAGAGAGATTGAGAATTATTGTTTTTTATGGTCCGACTGTTGAATTTATATTGAGAGGTGATAAAGAGCTTAAGAATCATCGTCTTTGACGATTTGATGGTTAAATTCACATTGAAATGTGATAAAGAGATCTAGGATGATGATCTGACGTTTGAATTCACCTTGGGATGTGATAAAGAGATATTGAATGACGATCTGACGGTTGATTTCATATTGAGATGTAATATCTCGAGATTCGTAGATCATTAATGATCTAACAATTGGATTTATCTTGAGAGGTGATAAAGGAAGTTCGGATGATGATCTGACTGCTGATTTCACGTTGAAATGTGATAGAAAGTTTGAGGATCACCGTTTTTGATGATCCAACGAATGGATTCACATTGAGAGGTGATAGAGAGCTCGATGATTGTCGTTTTTGACGATTCCACGATTGAATTCATCTTAAGAGGTGATAAAAAACTTGAGGATATCATTCTTGATGATCCCAAAGTTAATTTCACATAGAGAGATGATAAAGAGTTTGAGAATTGTCATTTTTAATGATCCGACAATTGAATTCACCTTAAGAGGTGATAGAGAGCTTGAGGATCGTCGCTCCTGACGATTTGACAGTTGAATTCACATTGAGAGGTGATAGAGAACTATCTCAGGTTTATCTAGATTTCTTTGATATTTTTTATTTTTTAAAATTTTGAGATTCTTGGATTGATTTTGAGATTTGAAGAATTTCTATTCTGGAAGATTTGTGATCTCGACAGTGTTCTTGATTCTTTAAAAAATAAGAAGGTGGTCCAAAATGGGGTGTTAACATATATCTCGGGATGTAAAAATGATCAACTCCCCCGTGGTCTGGCCCAGGGATGTCCAAAGCCTGGAATTCGAAGCCCTGCCCAAGCCCATACAAGGCTCGATCCCCCTGGCTTGAGCCTGGGCCAACATTTTGAGGCACGCGGGCTAACTCGAGGCTCGCAAAAGTTTAAAAAATCCAGTCCCATAGGTTCACCTGAGAAACGTGGAACTAGGGGTTGGTGATCGAACGG
>JAUTBS010369072.1:0-10432 GCA_032361285.1 Aequorea victoria | reverse complement strand
AGAGGACTGTGGTTAAAAGAAAAGAAAACAAAGCAATATATGAAGTTGAGAATGTGACATTTTCTTTAATAGGAAAACTCCGTGTTAATAATTGTATAAGACATGTTTTCTGACCTATACCTTGTACACTTTCCTTTACTTAAAGTTACAACCAAATGTAAAGTCCTAATTGATCCTAAATAATGACTTGGTTTGAATTGTGAATATAATGGATAGATAGTAGTGTGTAGCATTCACTTAAAAGTTCTTGACATTCAACATTCTTATTCACGAGGCTATAGACCTTCATTGGTTATAACACATTTCGAGTCCTTAGTATGTGGAATAATTTGATTTGTTTTTATTATCTTTGTCACATACACATATCGAGATTATTAAAATGTAACTATTTCTGAGCGTTCATTTGTTAAGTGCATTCCTAGTGAGCATTGAGTCAAAGCGCAGTTCTGATAAAAATTTACACTTGTCCCTAACTTTGAGATCGAGTTGTTATTTGTGTTAGCCAATTTAAAGCACACACTTCGAGTAATTTTTGCAATGAAATTTTGGTACGAGCTGATAGTGTTTCAAAGTATGTATGTCGAAATGTTTAACTTTATTATTATTGCTCAATGATTGATCACAGTGAATAAAGATGTGAGTTGACATTTTTCTTCTTTTTATTTTGTTTTGTTTTGCTTGAGGACTAGCAAAATGTAAGTCGGGTGTGTGATCTAAGCTTAAATGGACACATTTAAGCCCCCCAATTTATACTTTGTCATTGAGCCGTTAATTTAATGTGTTTTTAGTGGTATTTGTGTGCAGCAATAGGTACAATATCATATGGCGAGAATGGACTAAAAATAGGGAAAAGAGTGAAAAAGGAACTGAGAAAACCTTCTGGTCAAAAACGTCCGGACGCCCGCCACCAGCGTCCGGTCGCTTGAGCGATAAAAAGGTGCACTGGACAAAAACGTATAGACGCGCATCAGCAGCGTCCGAACGTTCTGCGGAAATTCAGAATCATTTTTTATTTCTTATTTTTTTAGTTTCTGAAAGGGGGTATATATAGAAGAAGTTAGATTCATTTTGGGGGTTCTGAACATTAAGGTTAGAAAGACGGCGCCTACGAGCATTCAAAGGAGAGAAGACGGTGGATCAAGCAAGACGGCAATGGCGACCAGATCTGTGATCTCGTCTCTACCAAACATGCGTGACTAATCTCCTCCTTCCTAGGGTTTGGATGAAACCCTAGCCAAGTAATTAGGATTTTGTATTTAGATTTACATTTCAGACATTTGATTCAACGTTTTGTATAACTCAGGCTATTGATTTGTTAATCAATCGATGTTTGTTTCATGTTTTCGCTATCGTCATTATTTTCTGTGATTACGATGACGGAGTTATACAATAGTGTTGTTTTCTATGAATGTGATTGAGACGTGAGATAAATTATACTACGACGAGACGGATCGTGCCGAAATCTTTGAGGACGATCTGTGCCCGTCAAAGATAATCTATGACGGGTTTTTAATCAGATTTATTCTTCTGTTGATTCCGTTACGGCTTGTAGCCAAAACAGATCTTGGTTGAATTAAATGGATGAATGTTTATTTTAAATGCACTTTCATAATTGCAAAGTTATGGTGGATTCCCAACCTTATGTGTCTTTCTCTTTTATAAAGAACCTTTGATTTGAATCACTTTTAGTTTAATTAGTTAATCACACCAACTCTTTTGATTAAGTTGAATTGAGAATTATTCAAGATTTAATATAACTAAGCTTTTTTTGTCTCTACGGAACGATACTCGGTCTTAATCGCTATTCTATGGAGTAGTAGTTACTACCTTATATTTATAAATTTATTTTTAGTGTGAAAAACGACCCACCAGCGCATATGTAATTCTTTCATGTGATCAACAAAAAAACACATTTCATTGATAAATTTGTCATAAAAAATGGAAGAAGACAATAAATTGTGGAAGAAAAATGCACATAGTGATCCCCATGCACTATGCAAACCCCATTGATCCACTCACCTCCTCAATACCCACATGCAAAAATAAACAAACTAGCCCGCACACCCGGTGAAAAAACTCATAGAAGTAATATCCTTACCAGCAAAATTTCATAAAAGCCAACAAAACACATAAAAACACACATACTTTACTGAGGATGCATACCAGATCTTATGAAATCTATATATAAGAAAATAAATGCAACGTGGAGAAATTGAATGAGAAAAAAAAAACATACATGTGAGGCCTGATGTAGTGCTGTCGATGTGGAGAAGTTGATAAAGACAATAATTACAGGTAAGAGTTATCAACAAAGAGTCGCCTTTGAGATAGATATAGAGGAGAAAATAGAGGACATGTTCAAGTGATGAGTTGAAGGAGTAAAATATATCAATATTTCTTAAATTTTGAAATGAAAGTTATCTAAATAATTAGGACGTCCTATCTAAATAATTTTGAAATGAAAGTTATCAAAATATTTCTTAAAGTTATCTAAATTTTTAAATTTCTTACATTTAGAAAGTCCTATTCATCCCCCACCTCCATGATGATTTCAATTTTATAGTCTATGCTTATTACAGTGAGTCTCTTTCTACTACTTATCTAAGTAATAATCCTTCTCCTCCTATCTCTAATCTTATTTCTCTTGGTCAGAATTCATCACCACCTACTCCAACCGGTACTAAGTGTCTTCCCCGTCCTGATCTAAAAGTTTACACTAATTGTCCAAATGCATAGTATACTGATCCGTCCGACTTTTGCTTCACCAATTATTCGCTTGTCAACACATCCTAGTCAATCTAGTTCCCCCACCATATGATTATCATCTTTTCATTGTTGTTCGTAGGGTAAGAGGTCTTGTATTGTACATCCCATCTAATTTTGTTGCTAATGATCTTTCATCCACTTCTTATTTCTTGCACGTCGCCATATTGCCTTCTACTCCCATTCCCAAATTTGTCAAAGAGGCTTCATTTTGTTTTGTTCGGAAGAATGCTATGGAAGAAGAAATGCTTGCCTTAAACAAAATGATAGTTGGGATTCTTGGGAACTACTGCCTCTTCCTCTAGGCAAGTCATTCAAAGGATGCCAATGCTCGTTTGTAGTCAAGGATGAACCAGATAGCGCAGTTGATATACTGAAGGATCGTCTTGCAGTGAAGCGACAGGGCATACCTAAGTTTATGGACTTAACTACTCTGAGACATTCTCGTCAATGGGAAGATTGGTTCTGTTAAGACTTTTTGTCTCTCTTGCTGCCACATTCAATTGGTGACTTAGGACATTAATATGGAGCAACCTCTAGGGTATGTTGCTCAAGGGGGAGTAAAAAATGACTATATCATCTAAAGAAGTCATTATGTGGGATCAAATAGTCTCCTTGAGCTTGATTGACAGATTCAATGATGTTGTGATTGCTTTTGGCCTCCATAGGTACATGGGAGATCATTTTGTGTTTTGCTGACATGCTGCAACAGGTACTGTTGAATGTGTATGAGGATGACATTGGATTACAAGATTGAATTACAAGGGATGATTGTAATATTCACGAGTTAAGATCGTTTTTGCAGAGTAAGTTTCACACTAAGGATCTAGGACAATTGAGATGTTTCTTGAGCATTAAAGTGGGCATGTCCTGTCAAGGAATCTCTCTCTCTTTCACAAAGAAAATATACTCTTAATTTGTTGAGTGAGACAGGGATGTTAAGGTCTAAAAACCTATAGATACTCCAATGGACCCTACTATCAAGCTATTAGCATATCTGTATGATTTTTTTTTCTTTGTTACCCGATCCAGGACAGTATCAAGTATCAACAACAATTTGGAAAGCAAATTTAATTAATTGTTACTATACTAGACATTTTTTTTACAGTAAGTGTGATTAATCAGTTAGTATGAGTTGCATTTTTTTTTGTTACCTAACCCAGGTCAATATAAACGGCTATTTGAATAGCTAAATTATTTGATTGTTGCTATACTAGACATTTCTTTCAAATTAAGTGTGGTTAGTCAGTTTCTCGTTGCGCCAAAACCTGTTATTGTATACGATTGTGTGCATTTAAGATACCTCAAAAGTGAATTCGATCCCAGCCTATTATAACAAAATCATGGTCATACTCAACATTGGGTTACGCAAATGTTGGTCAACTGTTATTTGGACAGATAAATTAATTGAATGTTACTACAATAGACATTTCTTTTGCAGTAAGTGTGATTAGTCAATTTCTCGTTGCTTCAAAACCGGTTATTATATACGATTGTGTGCATTTTAAGATACATCAAAAGCACTCGATCCCAGCTTATTATATCAAAATAATGGTCATAATCACAGCAAGGGTTACGAAAATGTAGGTTGGGATGGATCTCCATATGATAGGTATGTACACAAAATTAAATGGGATATAGGGGAAGAAGTGAATTTCTATCTTCTAACCATGGGAACGTTTTAAATTTTTCTTCACCGTCAATTGTGAGTTTCTTCTTCAAACACTGTTAAGAATTAGGGATCTATGTATCAAATTTGGGAATGGGGGTTGGACAAAATATGCCTTACCCTGTCTAGCCAATGCACATGGGTACACTGGGGGAATAGAAGAGTCCACATTATGCTATCAAAAGCTATCCTGCATGACACATTTATAATATGTGGAATACCAAATCCTCATTTTTCTCATATACTGTAATAATCCATGCTCAAAATAGCATTGCGCGATGTAGCTAAGGAAAAACAACAAAGATGAAAAGTTACAAGGTATCTTAGGAAAAAAGGAAGAAGTTTTACCTTGGGTCCCTTGACAGCCAGGCAATCACCTTCACAGATCTCTCGAAAATGGTGGGACATCCTTCCTTGTGGATACATCTAATTCGCATTGTATCCAATTCGCATGACAATCCAAAAACACACGTGCAATTCAAAAGTGATAAGAACTAGAGAAAAATTGAATCAGACATTAAATAAACCAATTGAATAATTGACAGTACACAAACCTTAATAATAAGTTCAAAGTAACCAACATCTGAATCTAAAGTGGTAGGTGTGTAGGGTTTTATAACTTCTTCACCCTGGCTATCTTTCCCTCTGTTTGAGAAAACAATGAATTAAAGAATGATAACCTCTTATTTAACCTTAATCCAACCAATAATTGTAAAGTAATCATCACTTATGCAAATTAGGTAGTGTTACGAATTGGACAAATGCAAAATGAAGCTAACAAATTGTACCTGCAACTCATATGTTGTCCAATTGGAAGTCCCAAAACTGAATTTGGCGTAGGGAGAGCAAATCTAAACTTAGCCACATTATGGCTGAGCTGGGTGAGTTTGACAAGTTTGAATTCCTTGAAGTTTTCAGGGTCCAAGCAACCTATCAACACATGTTATGGGGTTAGTTGATATGCAGACAGAAAAGAAGCTTCTCATAACACAATCACAGGAGGGTTTTTTTTTATAAGTACAAAGTATATTAGGAAAAGGCATAAAAAGGAATGCCATCCGTATATAACCAAACCACCAAAGGTCTATCAAGAATAAACCTTTACACAAAAATCATCTCAGGGACTCAATGAAATCTACAATATCAAAAACGGATTGATCTCCTCCTTTAGATAACCAACTATACAAAACACTGAGGAAAACACCATTCAGCCTATATAATGGGGATTCAACCCCATCAAAAGTTCTTCTATTGCGTTCCGTCCACAGAAGCCACATCAAACAAAGAGGAGTTAGTCGCCAAGCTTTCCTCCTACACCTCGGCACCCTTCTCTCTATCCACCCCAATAAAACCCCCGCTACATCCAAACAACCCCAAAGAGAAGCAAGATGAAACCCCATAGCTTTCTCGCAAAGTCACAATGAATGAGGAGATGAGCAGTCGACTCTCCCCCTTCTTGCAAAGACAACACTAATTTGCCTGGACATGCCCTCTACGGGCAAGATTATCAAGGGTTAAAATCATCCCATGAGCGGAAGGCCACACAAAAAAGGCGACCTTCGAAGGAGCACCCACCTTCCAAATACTTCTCCAAGGAAAACAAACACCCCGGCTCGGCAAGAGACAACCATAATAAGATCTGACTATGAACTTGCCCCTGTTGTCGCCTCTCCACTTAATTAGATCCAGCCCCACATCTCCACTTCTACAATCATGAAGGAAACCCAAAAGAGCTAAAGACTAGTTCACCCCCAATCCTGAACATCCCTTCTAAAATCTATGTCCCAGAAGCAAGTACCAGAGGCCCTCAAAGCATAATTCGTAACAGAAGCATCCCTATTCCTTGCCAAAACGAAAATATCTGGAAAAGTTGTGGCAAGATCCACCTCCCCACACCAAACGTCCAACCAGAAACTAATTCGATCTTTGCTCCCTATCTCAAAGAAAATATGTTTCGAGAAATCATCCCAACCTTTACTTAAACCCTTCCACAATCTTTTTTCATAAGAAGTCGAAACCTGGGGAGTGCCCCAATCAACCCCTCTGGGACCCATACTTACATTGAACAACTCTTCTCCAGAAGACATTCCCCTCAGTGGCGTATCTCCAAAGCCACTTCCCCAAAAGGGCTTTATTAAAAGGGATCAACCTCCTGATGCCGAGGCCTCCATCCTTCACCTGAGAGCACACTGTGTTCCAATCCACCAGATGGTATCTAAAGCCATCCCCTAAACCACCCCACAGAAAATCCCCCTGAAGCTTCTCTAGCCAATTTGCTACCGACCCTAGAACAAAAAGAACCGACAAGAAATAAGTTGGGAGGCTAGATAAAATACTCTTGAGAAGAGTGAACCTACCCCTCTTGGAGAGGTACTGATGCTTCCACTCTGCCAACCTCCTATGAAATCTTTCAATCACCCCATCCCATACTGATACCTTCTTAAACGAAGCCCCCAAAGGCAAACCCAAGTATGTGACTGGGAGAGCACCCAGCCACCCACAGAACAACCCATAATGTCTGCTAGAACTTCCACGTCCGGAACATCACCTGCCGGAATAATCTCTGATTTAGACAAGGTCACCCTGAGGCCCGACACAACTTCAAAGCAAAGGAGGACATAACGGAGATAACCCAATTGAGCCAGCTCTGTCCCCACAAAAATCAAAGTATCATTTGCATAGAAAAGATGTGAGATGGATAACGGGACACTATCCACTTTGCCGACTTGAAAGCCCTAAAGGATGCCTCTCTGCTCAGTGGACAGAATCAACCAACTAAAGGCCTTCATAACGACAATGAACAAGAAGGGTGATAATGGATTCCCTTGCCTAAGACCTCTCGAAATCTGGAAGAAACCGGTTGGGGATCCATTAACGAGAACTGAGAGAGAAACTGAGGAAACAAAAAACCTAATCCACGATATCCACCTAACCCCAAAGCCAATGCTCTGCAACAAATCGATGAGACAATCCCAATTTACATGATCATTGGCTTTCTCAACATCCAACTTACAAATAATCCCATGGATCCCACACCAAATTCTGGAGTCAAGACACTCATTAGCCACCAACACTGCATCTAGGATCTGCCTCCCACCCACAAAGGAATTCTGCGACTCTGAAATCACCGGATCAAGAACACTTCTGAGAGTTGAAGCCAACAACTTAGCTAAGAGTTTATAGGCCGAGCTTATCAAACTAATAGGTCTAAAGTCCCTTATGTCCTCAGCCCCACCATTCTTAAGAATTATGGTAACAAAAGAAGCATTAAGGTTCCTTTCAAAACAACCATGGCTATGAAAGAACTGGAAAAAACCCATAACCTCCGCCTTGATAACATCCCAACAGTGCTGGTAGAAAGCCATAGTGAAACGATCAGGCCCGGGGCCTTATCCCCACTTAGCTCTCCCAATGCCCTAACAACCTCCTCTTCTGTGAATGGTTGTTCCAGCAGCTCAGCCTTCAAGCCATCAATAGAATCAAACTACAGGCCATCAAGACGAGGCCTCTAACCACTTTCCTCCTAAAAAAGACGATAAAACCAAACAACCCTTCTCTAATATCAGCCTCTTCAGATAAGATCGTCCCATCCACACGCAACTTTCCAATTAGATTTCCTCAACGGTGAGCATTAACCACAATCATAGAAGGTAAACATGGAGTTATATGAAAAAAGGGTGAATAAGAAAATAAAGATAACAAGCAAACAAAAAAAAAGGAAAAAAAAATGTTATCCATACAAAGTAAAGCAAAGAGACCTATTACTCAAATTATTCAAGATCACTATATGGTTAGAAAACATAGGCTACTTAATTTCTCCCAATTCAAAAAACTAGGTACATGAAGAAACAATATCAAATGAGTGGCTGCTTTGTGAATAACATGGAGTCTAAGGAAAAAGAACCAAGAAATAGGAAGTTGCCCACGCCCCAGCTGCTTCCAATGCCATATCAGTTGTCAAATATCTGTCCTGCTACACTCTTCTCTTTGTGAATGAAGGAAACTTCAAAACAGTGGAAGACAAGGATCAAACTTCCATTTCTTGCGCCGACTAAGGTGGCAGAACCTCTTCAAAACTTTTAGATAGGGGGGAAAACTGAGAAATATTGAAATTGCTCCGAAAAAAAGTCAATAACGGAATGAAGATTAGCAACTACTGGATCAACTAGAAATGCTTTCGCCCTAGACATCCATCTAAACAAACCAGATGATTGTGGAGACTGATTTATAAACAAAGAGGTGAACAGGCCATCAAATTTATCTCATGTAAAAGCAAGACCAGGCAGTATCAGCAAAAAAAAGCAGCACCAGGCCATCAAACCAGATGATTGTGGAGACTGATTTTCTCATGTAATAATGAACTATTTTGATAAAGTAAAACATCATAAAATAATTGGGAACAAAACCATGCTATATACACAGAAGTAGATCACAAGTTGGGGATCCAGGTGGTTGCTGGACTATATCATCGTGTCATCCATATCACATGAACTTCTGTTTCAGTTACAGATGAAAACAAATGGCATTTTTCATCTTTTATGACCAGTATACTCCTTTTCATCTGCAACTAAAATGCTCAGTATAGCTCATTTTACATCTTCTCTGAATAAGCACTGGAAATTTCAAATTTATAAGCTTTGCAGAGAGTATCCAAACCGTGTGAAGTAGTTGAGATTCATTAATGAAATTATGCAATAACAAAGAAATAAATGCACAAATATAAATACTACTAGGGGTTAAAGGCTGCTGATAACAAAGAAAAATCATAATGGGGGCATACCCACACAACATAAATCTGCACAGGTTCAAACTCAAAACAATTTCATAACTGATAATATATAAAAACGCCTAATTATAACTGATAATATATAAACCAAATCATAAATGAAAACACATACAAACCCACACGGCTCTAAGATTTGAAAAAAATTCTGCATGCTTCTTCAAGATTTTCAATCACCCTAACAATATAAATAACATGATAGCTAAGAAATACAAGCAAATCATCACTATGTTTCTTTAATTCTCAAGTACAAGAGTCACAATGATAGAGGCAACAAAAGCAAGCAACAAACTAAATAAACAACTTAGAGTATCTATAGACGGGTATTCTCACATCTTTCTTATTAAACTGAGAAAAGAAAATACAAATATATAGAGTACAATGGCCACTATTTTAGGAAACTGATTCTACACAAAATGAATGAATCTCTAGGAATCATGGCCTAGTTGTAAAAGGAAATATACCAAAAATACAGATTGTACAATCCCAGTTATAAGGAAATAAATCCCTTGTTTACCGAGTCAACTAAATCCATAAGAATTTGTCAACAGAGATAATTAAGCATTTAGTAATTGGAAACTCGATACATAATTCGAGATAAGGTCGGAAGTTCAGTCAAGACCTTTAGTAGAATAAGTCTTTACTCGTGTAAAAAATAATCTAACTCGGGGCTTGAGTTAGTGGCATTCGTTTTTTTACATGATTAGCCCGTACTTTATTTTTTCTCGTAATCCCTCACGTAGCCCGCGGTTTGCACACTCTAGTTTTCTCAGGATGATTTTCAGGATCCCGACGTTCAATTTGATCAATGGTTTAACGGCCAGATTAATCAAAAATTAAATCGGAGTACAGAATATTTTGGTCCAGTGGACATTAAATGGACCTAGGGTTAAAACCCTAGGTTATTTTTTATTTCCAGCTGCCAGCCCCCCTCTCCCTATTCTTCCTCCACCTCTCTCACTCTCTCTCCATCTACCTGATTCGGTGGGATAGTTGGCATGATATATATCCTATATATATAAATCTTACCATTCCTTGATTCAGGGGATTTGGCTGCATGTGTATATCATATATATTTTATATATATATATATATATATATGTTATTCCTTTCCATAGTCATATACGGGATGGACACAGTGAATTGAGAGAAAAAGATTGAGAAACGAGATTGAAAAACTTTGAGAGAAGTTTTTGGTGAGATTTTTCAATGGAGAA
>JAUTBS010368961.1:0-10432 GCA_032361285.1 Aequorea victoria | reverse complement strand
GAGGCGATGTTCTGGTGCTGTCCACTGTGGTCTTAGGCTTTAGGGAAGGTAGTAGTGTGGTGGAGTCTTAGAAGAATTCCTTTTATTTATCTCTTTTTGGAATGTAATGTAATAGTGTAATGTTGTTAAGGCAAAGTGCCTCTTATGAAGGTTGTGGAATGTTATGTTGGGTCCAGGAATGAAGTCTTTATGTTTAGAAAAAAAAAGTTATGCTCGAAGTTTTGTGTTTGATGTCGTGTGCGATGAGTTGAGTACTCATCCTCAGGTTCCGTGCCCGGAGGTCGGGGCGGGGCTTGACAGTAGTAGTGGAAGGAAAGGAGCCGCCGAATCTATAACTGGAGTGGCATAGGCATGAGCAGCAACAACATGAGCACCACCAATAGCATGAGCGATATTGACAACAGTAGTAGTAGCAGCAGCTCCACCAGTAGCAGGAGCGACGCGATCACCAATGGTAGGAGGAGCCCGAGATGATGATGGTTGTCCGCCCTACTCCTCAGTAGGGAAAACACCCATTGGGCTCATCAGAGATGCACGAGAGAAGGTGGTGTACTCTCCTTTGACTAGATAATCACTAGCTTCGAATTCGTACATCGCCTCCACCACGTCCTCCAGCGGCATGGTGTTCGTCGACCTTATACTCGGTGGATGTGACTGAGGGATCTGAAAGTGGTCCATTTTCAGCGACTGTCGAGCCACTCGCCCGCCTAAGAACCACTCCCGATGAAATGGGCCTTCCAGAAGGATCCTTATCGGAGAAGCCTGGCGACTCCTCATCAGATCAGGGCCGGCCCGATCCTCCATACCCTCTCATACCTACCAGTTCACCTGAAAAGTGAATCAAACACAAGTCAAAGATAAAAGAACTGAAAGATAACATAAGGAACGAAAGGTGCATGAAATTAAAAGATAGTATACCTGTGTGGGAGAAAGGCGATTTAGGTGCAAGCGGTAGAACTTCAGATCCTAGTCAATAAGAAATAATGTGAATGACCTAAAAGATAAAAAGAGTGGTCAAAATTATACCTCACAGATCCTTTAGTACCCAGTCATGGACAGCTCCCTGGACCAGGATACAGGTCGCAGGCTCGTGTATAACGATGTCAGTGCTGCCCCACCCCAATCATAGGCCAACACCCGGTACAGATCGTGGAGGGGTCTCAGATTGTAGAGATAGACAGTGTCGGTGTCTTGCATGTTTATGAATAGACAAGCACCAAAAAGATAGAGAAGGAATATCTGAGCAACCCACTCAAAGTGGTAAGGCTTGGTGCACTCCATCCACATGTAATGCTCTACTAACCAGTAGTATCGGATCCGCCCGCTGTCTGTCTGGAGTAGGATCCTGCCAAGAAAGTGAGTGAGGGCTGTCGGACACCTCCCTATGCTGGGGACAAAGGGAATGGAGTCACCGCCTACCGTGATCCCCGTGATCATGACAAAATCAAGGGGAGCCAAAGTCGCCTCAAAAGATAGGAAGTGGAAGGTGTTAGTGGTATCCCACTACCTCTCCACTAGGGTTGTCATGTGCACTCGATCATTGTGAGTGCTCGTGAGGAGGGGGATGAACTGGCTGAACCCAAAGAGATCAACAAAAAATTTACTCTCCGAGAAAAGTATCCCGTACCACTCGAGGATACGAGAGGAGCCTCCAAAGCCCCGTAGGTACTCGCCAGCCTGCAAAAGAAGAAAAATAAACAAAAAAAATTATCAAATAAGATGTATAAAAAAAGGAGAAGAAGATAAAAAATGTAACATAAAAGTCAATAAACCTAAGAAGGTGTGAAAATGCTTACTTAGTGACCGAAAATTAAAAACTCATCACTTTAAGTAGCGTGAAGCACAACCTAATTTGGACAAAAATAAAAAAGTCAACAAACTTAAAAAAGCGTGAAAAATGCTCACCTAGTGACCAAATAAAATATTTCACTAAAAAAATATGAAAATATTAATTTAGGGACAAATATTACTAATTTGTCCTCGAAAAGCGTGCAACACAACTTAGGATGGTCTGAACGATGGAAAGTCTACCCATCCTGAGAAGTAGGAATGACAATAGGGTGGGACGGGGGCGGGAATGTTGTGTACCATTCCGGTATCCTATTTTTTTGGAGAGAGGACGGTGAGAGTCAGTTGGGACATAAGTGGGGGCTGGGGCGGGGGCGGGAATTTATAGAGAATATTTTGTAAGATTTAAAAAAGTAATATATTAATGAGAGTTAAAGATAATATAGTAAGTAAAAAATAATAATTGATAAATTATTGAAATAAAAATATAAAGCATAAGAAATAAAGAAAAAAATGAGAAATAAATATAATTCCTTTTATGTTTTATTCTTATTATTTTTTGAAAACAAATTTTATTTATGTATTTATATGTAGAAATATACTTATTTTATATAATTGGAGATGGAACGAAAAAAATCGTGGCGGAAAAAATAAATACCATCCCCGGTGAAAACCCGGTATTTTACATTTCTTAAAACAAATTATTAAAAATAAAAATAATAAATTAATTAATTAAAATAAACTAACTAATTAATAATGTAGTTAACTCTGAAATTTTTTAAATAATAGAATAAATTAATAATGTTATTAGTATTTAAATAAGGGAAGAATGGGACAAATAAAAAAATAAAATAAAAGGAAAGTCTCACTTGCATGTGGGCTACTGCGGGTGGTTTGAAAATTGGAAGATAAGATCCAAGGGAGGGAATCAAGGAGTGTAGTCCCTCAAATTTCTATCCATGATCCCTTTAAAAGGGGAGTCATCTCCTCAGAAAACTTCTTCTCCCTCTCTGTGAATTCCTCTATGTGCAAACCTCTCCTCCCTCTCGGTTGCTTCTCTTTGAAAATCGCTGCCACCACCATGAGCAACCACCACCAGTGACTTCACCATCGTTGGCGACGCCAACCACCGTCGGCACCATAGTCGTCGTCCATCGCCATCATAACCGGAGCTTTCCTTCTCTGATTCGTCGTCCTTAAAACCCTCTATTTTTCGGTTATACACAGACTTATATATATATATATATATATATCACCATTATTATCTATATACCCTTCGGTTAAAGGTTCAATCCCGTATAATTCGAACCTATATAAAGGAATAAATCACATGAAATATGTAAAGAGATAAAATACATTAATATGTATGTATTACTGTATATATTAACTGGTGTGTATGTAAGATTCGGTAAAAATTTTAATTTTTAAAACTAATTATTAAATAAAATAATAAAATTTATCAATTACAATAAAATCATTAATTGAAAATGTAATCTAATTAAATAAAAGATTCTGAAATAATAAAATAAGTTAATTGAATAAGGAAATGAGGATAAAACAAAATTGGAAAGACAAAAGAAAAGGAAAGTCTATCATCGCTGTGGTTAACAGCTGGCTTCCCCTGGATATATATTTTAGAACTTGGAAATAGGATCTTAAGGAGGAAATTATAGAAACATGCTCATGATCTTAGGCTGGCATCCATGTATAAAAAGGGAGTCCCTCATTCATTGAGACCCATCTCTCTCAGTTCTCTCTGTAATCTCTTGGATGTTCTCTCCTTCTACCTTGGCTTCCTCTGTTCTGGAAACAACCACCACCACCGAGCACTGCCACCACCACCGGCGTGGGTATTGCCACAGTGAGCACCCCATCACCATCACATCGTTATCATCATCACCGTACAGTAATCACAGGGTAGGTATCCTTCATCTCCTGTTTTGTTTAATACACAGATATATATATATCTATATATATATCACATAGTCATTAGTGGTTGTTCTTCATTTAAAGTTTAATCTTTTAAATATATCAAGCATAAATGTCGATGTCATGTTCACCAAACAAAAAAATTAGTGAGTGAGACCTATGTATTGATATATATAAAAATATATATATCACAAGAAAATAAATTATATACATAACAGTAATGTATAATCTATGTATAAAAATATATTATTATCGGCCATGAAAACATGTTTATACCTCTTGGTTTAATCATAATATATATTGAAAAATATCACCATGAAGAAAAAATGAAAGAAAAGACCTTAAAAACCAAAGCTATCAGCCATGGAAGACGTGGTGCGAAGCTCTGGGTCGACTCATATATTGTTTGAGTCGACTCATGTGACGTAGAGGATGATCACCATTGCCGTGGGTCGACTCAAGTGAATGATGAGTCGACTCATGTGACCTCCCAGCCTTTGGGTCGACTCACAACCCCTTTGGGTCGACTCAATACCTATGTCGTGGCCAAATAAATCTTTGAGTCGACTCACAGAACATTGTTATACCTTTTGAGTCGACTCACCATAATTTGGGTCGACTCATAGTGCCCTGTATTTCTTAGGGTCAATTCCTGCCTTTCTTGCCTCGACCCTTGTGTGACAAGTGATGCTTGGGTCGACTCACAAACCTCATGAGTCGACCCACAACCACCTTCAGACCGAGACATGCCACATTGAGTCAACTCACAGCTCTGTGGTGTCGACTCATGGCCCTTGTGAAGACTTAGGTCAACTCACAGACCTAGTGAGTCAACTCACAGTCACCATGCCGAGACTATTCTTTCTTTAGGTCGACACACAATCTTGCTGTGTCGACTCAAAATCATCTGGAACACTATTGGGTTGACTCACAGTACCGAAAACTTAAAAAATAATTATGGAATTAATTCTAAGAAGATTAGGCCATGTTTGGGCATTTGTTTAAAGATAAATTAAATTAATTAAAGATTAATTTAACACCAGAACCAAGGTTCAAAACTTATAAAAATGGGGAAGGGTCCGTTTGGTTGGTTGATTAAATCGGTTTATTAGGTTGTATATTGATTATGACTATTGCATCGTATAAATACGGTGACGTGTGAACCATAAGATTGCATTGCTATTTCTTTAAGCTTGCATCGGATATCAGGTGAGTGATTTACATGCTATATACTTTTAATAAAAACCCTGTATTCCCCAAATTATGTTGGAAAAGGAAAATGCATATGATTTAAATGCTTTCAAAAGATATTATATGATATTTCTTGTAAATTCATGGTAAAAGTGTTTTACAAGTTAATTCCTATATATATGGTGTGATTATGAGATATGATTCTTGGAAATGAAAAGTCTAGGAGAAAGCCTGCCTCAGGTGGTGACTTTGGCCAACTAGAGAAAAGACCTAGTCTGAATCTGTGGTGACTGTAAGTTGACTTAACGGTTTAAGGAACAACCCGGGTGTATTCGGTGACCTTAATCGGGATCGTTTAAAGAACAAATCCATGCACCAACTTGTGGTGACTCTATTACGATATTAGATCCAATGGGCTAAGATGCCCCAAATTATGTGTGGCACTATTTGCACAGGTTGTTCTTGTAGCATGTGATTTGATACCTTCCACTCTTAATGAGCATATCGCTATACCATTATTATGATACAGATCTATATTGTCTGGTTTATGTAGGATACCTCTGTTGTCCCAGAGAAATTATGGTGACTCGCATTGATGACGAGACCATATGAATATGTAGGACACCTCTGTTATCCTGAAGAAATCATGGTGACTCGTATTGATGACGAGGCCATATGGAAAAGATATATATATTTTTTTAGGACAGTAATTATGGGCTGAAAGAATGCCCTTTTGAAAGGTAATTATGAGCTGAAAGGATGCCCTTATGTAAGAAAATGATAGGTTGTATGATCGCCCTTTTTGAGTATACGGTATATCTTATACCATGATTATGTTGATGTACAAAACTATTTGCATCCTCTGTTTTAAACTATATCTACTATATATATTTTTATTCACCAGCTTTAGATGACGGTGTACTACATAACATTTTCAAGAAATTAAGAAAGAAGCTAGATGATGGACTCAAAAGCTTCAAGGAATCCAGGAATAAGACCTCTAGGACATGCATCTTTTCGCTTCTGCATTTAAATACATAAACATCTATTTATGAGTTGTTGAGATAACATTATTGAGATTATGGGTTGTTTGACCCACCTTTTTTTCTATTAGGTTTTAATTGGCTAAATTCATGGCATTTGAGATTGTTTATAGCTTATTGTTAGCTATAATTGTTTAAAGGCTTACTTGGATAATCGGGCTAAGGCTCAATATCCATGGCGGGTCACCTTTCCCAAATTGGAGTGTGACAAGTTTGGTATCAGAGCAAAAGTTTAAGAGTATTGCATCATGTCATTAGTAGAGGTCTGGATCCCTAGAGTTCTATATTATGAGATATTGTTATTATTGATTTAACATTATCTTATATTTGTTCTTACCCTATCTTACCTTATGTTAACCATCAGTGAAATGGCTTGCCCAAGACGCAATGTGAGTTCTAGATATGCATCGACAGAAGATGCACAAAGGAAGAAAACTCCTAGTACTACTCCAGTGGCTCCAGAAGTTGTAGAAACCCCAGTGGCACCTGAAGCCCCAGGTGCTCCGGTAGCACCAGATGTTCCAGAAGCTCCATCTGCCCCAGCTGCTGAGGGAGCTTTTCAAGCCCTGGTGAGCATGATGTTTGGGCAATAATCTTAGTCAAGAGTGCTAAGTGTTGATAGGTCTATGAGCCTAGATAAATGCTCAGTGTTTGAAAAGTTTTTAAAGGCGCACCCTCTGACCTTTAAGGGATCAGTCAATCCTGATGATGCGAAAACATGGAAGCTAAAGATTGAGAAGATTTTTGAATGTTTAGGTTGCACAGATGAACATAAAGTATCATTGGCAACCTACCTGCTGGAAGGATAAGTTGAGCATTGGTGGCGCATGGTAAAGAGCCACTATGAAGGAAGAGCAGGTGAACTTGTCTGGATGAAATTCCTAGCATTGTTCGATGATAAATACTACCCGTTGGCAATAAAAAATTATAAATAAGTGGAGTTCCTGATGTTGGAACAAAAGAGTATGATAGTGGCATAATACGAGACAAAGTTTGCTGAGTTGTCCCGATTTGCACCACAGTATGTTGCTAAGGAAGAGGACAAGGTAGTCCTCTTCGAGAGAGGTTTACGCCCGGCTATTCATAGTAGGGTCTCACTATTCGAGGCAAGGACATTGTCCGAGTTAGTGACCAAAGCTCTTCTAGCTGAAAAGAGTTTGGATGATGCACAAAAGAGTAGGGAGATGCAACCTAAGAGGGTTAGAGACTCAAAGCCAGCATGAAATAAATTTGGAGGTGATAATCTTGCCAAGAAGGCTTATATGCCAAATCAGTTGCAGATCCAGACTAATGAGACTGTAGGACAACTGACCTGGAATCCATGCAAGCAATGTGGGAAGGTCCATTCTCGTGGACATTATTGCGATAGAACAACAAAAAAGTGTTACAATTGCGGTAAGAATTAAAGGGAACAAGAGAACAACAGGTGCAACAGTCTTATCAGAATTAAAGGCCGCCTGCACGTAACAATGGGTCAACACAGGGCCAACAATACTACAAGGCTCAAGGACAAGGTGCAGCTACCTAAGGACGCATTTATGCTCTTACTCTCGAGGAGGCAGAGGCTTTACCTTCTGTGGTGCAAGGTACTATCACCATATCCTCTATTCCTGCTAGAGTTCTTATAGACTTTAGTTCCACGCATTCTTTTGCTTCACCGGAGTTTTTGCATTGCCTATCCGTTACAGTAGAACCTCTTGATATATGTCTCTATGTGTCCACTCTTGTTGGGGATACAATTTTGCTACACAAGATATGTCATCTTGGTGTAGTAGAGTTGGAAGATAAGATGTTGCCAGTAAATCTTATATCCTGGGCTATTCGTGACTTTGATATTATCTTGGGTATGAATTGGCTTTTTAAATATCATGCGACCGTTGATTGTTGTTACAAGAGGATAGTATTCAACATGCCCGGACAACCTAAGTTCTTCTTTCAGGGAGACGTAAGGTTACCTACCCTTCATAAAAATTGGACGTTGAGAAAAAGTTATGAAGGTTTTTTGGCTAGTATTATAGGCACCAGTGTACCAACGATCGAATTGCATGAGCTTCCAATTATAAGGGAATTTTTGGATATCTTTCCTGAGGATTTACCTAGTATTCCTCCTGATCATGAGATTGAGTTCACAATCGACCTTCTTCCTGGTACTACGCCTATCTCTAAGGCACCGTACAGGATGGCACCTTTAGAGTTAAGGAAGTTGCAAGTCCAGTTGCAAGAGCTGTTGGACAAGGGTTTTGTTAGGCACAGTGTTTCACCGTGGGGCGCTCCAATTTTGTTTGTTAAGAAGAAGGATAATTTGATGCGATTGTGCATTGACTACAGGGAGCTGAATAAGGTTACTATCAAGAATAGGTACCCTCTGCCATGCATTGATGACTTGTTCGACCAGTTACAAGGTGCTCAAGTGTTCTCCAAGATTGACTTGCGGTCTAGTTATCACCAACTAAAAGTTAAGGAGGCGGATGTTTTGAAGATAACTTTCAGAACTCGATATGGTCACTATAAGTTCTTGGTTATGCCTTTTAGTTTGACCAATGGTCCAGCGGCATTTATAGATTTCATGAATCAGATTTTTAAACCACAGTTGGATCACTTTGTAGTAGTATTCATTGATGACATTTTGATATACTCTAAAAGCAAGGAGGAGCATGAGGAACATTTACGGGAAGTCTTTCAGACTCTCAGGGAGAAGAAGTTGTATGCCAAGTTCAGCAAGTGAGAATTCTGGCTGGACAGTATGTCATTCCTTAGCCACGTTGTCCGTAAGGATGGAGTATCTGTGGATAGCAACAAGATTGAGGGGATTCTTGATTGGCCGCGACCAACGTCAGTAACTGAGATACATAGTTTCTTGGGGCTGGCGGGCTATTATCGACGGTTTATGGAAGGGTTCTCTCATATTGCCCTGTCGCTTATCAGCCTTACTCGAAAGGGAGTGAAGTATGTATGGACGGACAAATGTGAGCACAGTTTTTAGGACCTTAAGAAGAGGTTGACTTCGGCACTAGTCCTAGCATTACCAACTGAAGGTGGTAATTTTGTGATTTACAGTGATGCCTCTCACCAAGGGTTGGGCAGTGTTCTGATGCAGCACGGTAAGGTGATAGCTTACGCTTCTCGACAGTTGAAGGTTTATGAGAAGAAATACCCCACGCATGATTTGGAGATGGCAGCTATTATTTTTGCACTAAAGATATGGCGCCACTACTTATATGGGAAATCTTGTGAAATCTACACCGACCACAAAAGTCTAAAGTACATTTTCACCCAGAAAGAACTTAACTTGAGGCAAAGGCGATGACTTGAATTGTTAAAGGACTACGATGTCGAGATACTCTACCATTCAGGAAAAGCGAATGTGGTGCATGATGCTTTAAGTAGGAAGTCATCGGGAGTTAGCTTGGCATCACTAACCATCCATCCTCATCTAGTAGAAGACTTTAGGAGGATGGGAGTGGAATTACTGCAACGTGGAGGAACTGCCTTGTGTAGTCAGTTGACAGTAAAACTGACCTTGCTGGAGAGAATTCGTGTGGCTCAATAGGATGATCTTCAATGCAAGAGGATTGTGGAAGAGTTACACAAAGGAGAGGTTAAGGATTTCAGTACCAACGATGATGGAGTTCTCAAATTCAGAGATCGGGTGTGCGTACCTGCCAACAGTGAGCTAAGCAAAGAGATTCTAACTGAAACTAATAGTTTTGGGTACAACATTCACCCGGGAGGTACTAAGATGTATAGAGATCTTTGAGAACATTTTTGGTGGAATTGCATGAAATGGGATATAGCAGAATTTGTGGTGCAATGTCTTACTTGTCAGCAAGTGAAGTACGAGCATGAAAGACCAGCGGAAAAACTTTGACCTTTACCACTACCTGAGTGAAAGTGAGAGAATATCACTATAGATTTTGTGTCTGGATTGCCTCATACACGGAATGGGCATGATGCTGTTTGGGTGATAGTAGATCGACTCACGAAGTCAGCTCACTTCATTGCGATCAAGATGACACATACCTTGGATCGTTTGGCACAGTTGTATGTGCGAGAGTTTGTTAGACTTCATGGTTCACCTGTATCCATTGTTTTGGATCATGATTCACATTTTATCTCTATGTTTTGGAGAGCATTGCAGACTGCTATGGGTACTCGATTGAATTTTAGTTCAGCCTATCACCTGCAAACCGATGGACAGTCGAAGAGGACTATCCAAACGTTTGAAGATATGTTGAGAGCTTACACTACAAGAAAATGCACTTTTAACGACCAATTTTGGCGACCAAGATTGATTTTGGTCGCTGAATACAAAATAATTGGCGACCAAATCTAATATTAGTCGCCGAAAGTCTGGTCGTAGAATGAAAAAATAGGTGAATACCTTTTAGCGACTAAGGTTTGGTTGCCAAAAAACTCATTAATTGGCGACCAAAATATTTTTGTCGCTACAACTCACTTTTGGCAACCAAATTTACTTTTTG
>JAUTBS010368851.1:0-10432 GCA_032361285.1 Aequorea victoria | reverse complement strand
TCCATGTTGGCTGAATTTTCCATGAGAGAGTGGTAGTGATGTGACATAATTATTGAATTAAAAAGAGGAAAGAAGTTTGATGTGACATTAGAAGATTTTTCTTCCATAAAACTTTTTATCAAGCAAGCTATATATGTACACATGTATGTATAATCCCATGGGAAGAGAAGAAAAGTGACGTGACAAATTAAATCTTATTTTATTAAAAAAATGTGGGACCCATGAAGTAACTTATCGTTTTGGCTTTTCTCTTAAAAATAAATCTTAAATCCTCATATATACATATGTGTATGTGCACAAATATCTCTTTAATAAGAGGAGAGAAGTATGATTTGACTATTTTAGAAAATAAAGATAAAAGAAAAAAAATGTGGAAAAATGTGAAAAGGAAATTGATGGAATTTTGGAAGAATTTTCTTTAATGTTTCTCCTAATCATCAAGATATACACATACATAGATATATACATAAATATCTCCAAGACATGAGAGGTAAGTGATGGGATAATTTTTTAGAAATAAAAAAAAATAGAAAAAATGTCAAAAATGATGGATTGAATGATGGTACCCATGGAAGATTTGTCTTTCAAAAGTCGTGTTTCCCATCATGTCCCTAGACAACCATGATTGAGATTCAACCTAACCAAGGAAACCAAACCCTAGTTAGAAGGTAGTTTCGTTAGATGAGAACCAAAGTCTAATTAAAGGAGGGATAAAAAAAAATTCACATCTAATTCTTTGCCTATAAACAGAAACCTTCTCTCTACCAAATATTCATTTGAATCATCCCACTCTCACTCTAAAATTTGGTGGGGAAGGGAGAGGAGGAGGAAGAAAGGAAGATAGAAGAAAAAGTGAAGGAAGAAAAAAGGAAAGAAAAGAAGAAAGAGAAAGGAAATGAAAAAACTCAAGGTTAAGTTCTTCAAACCAACAACCAAGAATCAACAACTAAGTGACATCTAAGTTCACTTTTAAGAACATGAATCATCTCACACATCCCATCTCTTCTCAAAGAAAAAACAAGATAGGACATAGAATGGAATCTATACATGAGCCATAGTTCAAAAAGAAAGAAGACCCTCTTGAACCATGAACTTGGATGAGTTAGAATATGATACTGAAGGGGCCCGGATCTTACAAACCTCGCACAGTCACATGACCTGGACCGAGATCGTAGGGCGGGTCTAGCGTGGATATCGAGGGGATGTCATGTCGGCATGTGCCGAGGAATCCTCGTACACGGGGCTGAACCGAGTAGAGCTCGGTTAGTTGAACTCATGCACGAGGCTGAGAAGGGATAGCGGTCAGACGACCAATCCTCGTACACGGGGCCAAGCCGAGTAGCCACCGGACAGCCAGTGCTCGCATACGGGACCAAGATAGAAGGCCTCAGTCATATGCTGAACAATCTAAGATTGATAGTGACAGCTTCAGTGACGAGTAGATGCCGACGTATGAGCATTTATGGGGATTAATATACATTTCATGTGCATCAGAACACAATCGAATCACTCTGATTGGCATTGAATGCGCAGTAAATAGGCACAAGGCTTTCATTATAATGATTGCTCTACCTGGGCAAAGTTAGGCTGTCCAGGGTAGATTGGTAGCTGAGATAGTGACATCTGACGTGACAATCTCTCCCCCAAGCTCTTTACCAAGCCCATAAATACAAAGGTTCCTGGAGAAAGAGAGGCATATAAAATCTAATTCGAGACTCAATATAGAGCTTACATATTGTCCTGAGCAAGTTTTAATCCTATTCTAACTTCGTCATCAGAGGGGGTCCCAGTGAGAATACCCCATCGGGCAGTGACCGTGTTCTCTTGTTGCAGGAACAGCAGATCAGATCTACCATATATGAAGCGGATCTAAGCCTAGTTTGATCCAACCCGACTCGTACACTCACTGTGAGTTTTTCGTGCTCACACAGATACCTATGTAGAATATGGAAAACATGATGCATATAACATGTAAAATAATCATATGTCAAGTTGAAATAATTCTTACATGTGTAAGAGGGTAGAAAGAGGATAAAAGTAGAAACCTTTTGAACAAGTGAAAAACAATGGCCACAAAGTCTCATCTTGGATTTTCCGTGGTACCCAAACATATCCTAAATAAAAATATATTTTTGAAAAGTACTAGTTTGTCATATCATGAGCATGTATAATTTTTTGGTTAGACCTAAAAATATATTTTAGAAATTCTACGACATTTTTGAACATTCTGCGTTTGGAAGGGTGAAAAATAGTGCACTTTGGGGTATTTTAGTAAATTTCAAAACAATTACGAGTAGATGAGCCACATATGGAAATAAATTTCTATGGATCTAAAATTTATAAATCTCAATTTCGTTGAACAAATTTTGAGGAATGTGGATTCTCCCAAAGAGATTTATTTTCAGACAGTTTGGCTTCCACAATTTTTAAAACCTATTTATATTGACAATTGAGCTTCATTTGCTTCATACGAAACTTAGATAACATCCTACTATAGCTCTCTGCCAATTTTCAGAAGTTTTTATAAAGGTTTAGTATTTTTAAACTATTTTAAAATAGATGGGACATAATCTAAAAACCTGAGAAAAAAGATTTATGAAGTCTTTTGTAAAGACTAACTACCTAAACATAAGTTAGGGATCTTGGGAACCATAAGGGTACAAATAGTGATTAAATATGAGATATTTGAGAAGAAAATGACCTCACATGTATACCCCACAAGCCTGCATGAGTTACTTTGAGTTGCAAAGTTTTGTTTCGATCGCATTATATGCTAGGTTGTGTGGGAATCAGAGATTTGAAGTGAATCGGAATCGCTTGAGTTGTGCTCATTTGAGGTCCGTTCCTTTTATCACTAGCTTTGTATTGTAAATGTGTAAATGGTTAAATTTTTTATATTTTCATACTATATGTTTTGCGAGAATTAATAGTGGTTTTACTTGTGAAAGAAAGTTATGTTTGCGAACTCTTGTTTTTATGAAATGATTTATGGGCATGTGTTGGAACTTAAATAGAAGTTTGGATGCTTCATTAAAAAAACATAATACGTTTGTTATGATAGCATTGATAGTACATAATGAGTGTCATATAGTGGGTGTATTGCACACCTGATAATGTGTGGGTATATGTCATGGTATAATATAAGGAATATATCACACACCTGATAATACATGGGTATATGTCCTAGCATAATGGTATATGATGTATTAACTCTACCACTTAACATTGTTAAGTAGCCCGATGAATACTCAATAATCCTACCCACTGAGTAGGTGGGATATTTGGGGACACAATTCTGTAACAACTCCCGCTTGAGAGGTTAATACAACTCAAGACTCCATGAGAAAATATAATTAATAAATGGTTAAATATGTTACCACTATTAAGTGGGCGTGTTGAATTAAAAGATATATTTATCACTACTAAGTGAGTAAATAAAAATGGTATTGAAAATTCTCTACTAAGAAGTGGTTATCGGAAATCCTCCATTGGGAGGTGGTTGTTGAAAATTCTTCTACTGAGAGGTGATGATATGATGATAAGAAATTTCTCCACTGGGAGGTGAATAATGTTATGATGGAGAATTCTTTTTTAAAAGATAATGAATGGTAAAATATTATACAACTCTCTACTAAGAGATAACAGTTGAAATAATGGTTGAACTATGATGATATATTCATAACTTGACAAAGAATATTTTTGGGAACTATATTATTATACTTTTCTCTATTGAGAGAAATGACGAAATAAAGATGAGAAAAATGGAATGTCTGAATCAATAAAGTAATGAGAACTTAAGACCTTTTGAGATAAAAGTTATCTTTGCGAAATGATATCCTATTTTTAAAGTGATGAACTATTTTATCTTCTATTGTGCAATTTATAATACTATTGTTAGTGATTGGTGAGTATGTGAATTTTGTAACTCACCCTCACATAGACTTTATGCCAGGTACGTGCGAAGAATGTGCACGGTCTAGTCCACTGCAAGCATAAGTTCTGGATTAGGATCCATAAAGATATACTCCAGGCCAGAGTTTTTATCTTAGGTTGAAATCAATGCATGTGATTGTGGATGGAGAGCCATTTTGTAATGTAAGTTATGTTTCAAAGGGAAAAGAAATTAGTGAAGGATTCATTGAATGATAATGGAATCGAGTTAATGAAATAATGAATGATGGTTTAGTTATGTTCCTCGTGTGCCGTATTTGGTGCCTCGAGGCGGGGCGTGACAATTCCTTTGTGCGGTTGATTGTTGTCTCTCTTGATGATTTACCAACTGCTGAATCGTTTGCTATAATCTTTCTACTTGGTTCCCTAATGCAAAAATTGTAGTCTCGACCGTCTAACTACTAAGAGTCCCACGTGTATTAACTATGTTGATATTCTAAATAAAATATTGAAAGAAGAACAAGTTAAAGATATACATTCACTACACATATAAGTACAAAAGTCATTCATTTACACATTTTCACAACTATGTTACATAAACTATCTGGTACATAAACTATCCGGTATACTACTGTACATCTTATCTCTTAGGATCTAGTAAAAAGATATATGGTCCTAAGGACACTTTGACATCTCTCTATGTCGATGGGTATATACGACAAGCATAAAAAGAACTATACTACATAAAAAAAGGTTTCAAAAGATGAACCACAACAACAGTCCTTCATTCTCCTGCCTCGCCCCTTTTCACTCCTACTTTCCCCACAATGGCCCATTCACCAAAGATTCAGATCCTGGACTGGATTTGTCTTTTCTTTTCTTTCCCGATCGCTCTTCTAGCATGCGCTTTCCTTTTCTATCTTCTAGTTGGGCTGGATCCTTCTTTTCCCTCTTCTCTGCGATGAGAGTTACTTCCTGTGGGGGCTATGGTATAGGGTCTAGTACAAAACCTGTGGGTGACCAGTTGACCCCATGGCCATTGGCCATGGCTCTGTCAAGGAGATATTAGTACATGTCAGGAGTTTGGAGCATCATCCAAGCCTTTCTGAACACATAAATCTGTGTCTGGATGTGATGTCCTACTAATGCATGTTTTTAGGACTGTAGATAGAATGGTCTCTGATCTTCATTTTTGACTATCTCCTGATATAGGATATTATCAGTTTCGCTATCCGTGAGGTGCTAATATAGCTCCTCATCCCCATGCTTTATATGAACATCTCTTGTAGGTGGAAATCAAAGGTGGAAGCCTCCCTATGTATCATAAATGTCCACCGATTCTATACTTCAACATACAAAAATATTCTTGTTAGTACTAACATTTCTATAAAACAAAACTCTAACAAGACTATCCTATAGACAATAAAAATTTCTATCCTATGCTCCAAGATTTTTAGAAGAAAAGAAAAACTTAAACTCTGATACCAAGTCTGTTACGATCCAAATTTATAGAAAAATGTTTGTGACCGGCCAGTGAATATATAATTCACCCAAGGCCATTTTTAAAAAAAAACAAATAATAAAGAATTTAATATGAATGTTCTCATACATTTTCATAAAATAATCTCATTTGCTTGTATATAAAAAAGGTTTAGTTATTCCAAATTTGAAATAATGTTATTACAGTAGAAGATCTTAAGTAAGTAAAGTGATCTGTAAATAACTCATGGAGCAGCTAAAAAGGGTAAAAGAAAAAAATATATAATTATCAAAACCGAGTTTGTAGCAACGGCCCACATTCTGGGATAGATAAGAGAATATATACAGTCTAGTGACAAAAGCTAACTAGAACTAAAAACCTAAACTTAAGTTGTATAAGAAAACTTTATCACCTCTCCATAGCTACCTGCTAAAGACTAGATGATGTACAACAACATAGGCATATACAACTAGTGTGAGGGCACAAATAAAACAAAATTTACTTTATTTAAAAATGAGCATTTTCCTTTCAAAACTCTTTTTTACCCATTTTGATTGCTAATATATTTCAAATAGTTTGAATATTCAAATAAGGGCAGAAGATAACATTTAATCATGTAAACCATCTTGAAGCATGTCATAAATATCAGCAATGGTCAACTATAAGGAGCTATCCTATAATAAAAGTATGATGATATCATTTCGTACCACCTGACCTGTGGCTCCGGTATTATTTTTACTCCTCCGTTCGAGATTCCCGGTATTATTCTTACTCCCCCGTTTGGAATTTCTGTTATATTTTTACTCATCCGATCGAGATTTTCTGATATTATTTCTACTCTCCCGGTCAGGAATCCGCCATATAAACATGACCATACATTCTCAAGTTTCAATAAAAAGTTTTTAAACATACTTTCACAGCAATACAGTTCGTAAACATTGTTATACAGTAATACAGTTCGTAAACATGCTTTCACAGCAAGATAAATATTTATTTGTAAAGAATTTAAACAGTAAAGTTAGATTGTTCTATAACTCACGTTATGAGTGTAAGCTAGAAGAAAAGTGTCATCGAGATCTCACTGGGGTCCAACAGTGGTTGTAGTAGCAAGGATCGATGACGACGGTCTCAACTGCTCTGGTGGTGGGCTGCTGCGGTGGTGGGGTGGTCCTCCGGCGGCTGGTGGCTGCTCTTATCCTGTCCCTCTCCCGATTTATCTCCTTCTCATTTTCTTCAGTGATGAACAACAGAAGGAAAGGGGGTTTTGTTTAGCCAAAAACTAAATTTTCTTACTGCATGTTGTTTTAAATACTCCCTTGATGGATTTTCATGCGTCCCAAAGTGCCAAATATCAAAAAAACTATCAATTGTCTCTCTTAGTAATCTTTTAGGCCAAATTACGGCTATCGAAAATATCTCAAAAATTGACTATATCATAAAAATCCTAAAAATTTATTTTAAGCTAATTACAACATTCTATGATTTTTCACGAAGTTGAATTTTAGAAAAAAAATCTCAAACTCCAAATTTTGAGGTTTCGGGATGATTTTGATTTATTGGGAGGTCATGAAACTGTGTAACGTATTTATCGTTCTTTTGATCGCTAAACCAAATATCAAATAACGTTAGGAATCTCATTATAATAAAACAATTTATGAATTGGTTCAGGTCGTGAGGCTCGAAGTTGATTTTGTGCTGTTCCGATCATATTCTATGGTTTCGAGTGGAATTGAGTTCGAGGCACTACCCTATTAATTTTGATTCTTTTTAAATATTATACGGTACTCTCAGGAAACTTATTTTGAGAATATGTCTTTTTGTTTTGTCTCATTTATCCTTATAGTTTGTTTGCGAGGTTCGTTTAAATATTTTTAGGGTTCAATTAGGGTTTTTGAGCCTTGCTTGAGCATTCTGAGTTCTTTGACTCGTCGAACGGTAAATTGACTCCATTAACCGTGTCCAGAATTTTGTTTTGAGTTCATAGAATTTGAGTTTATCTCTTTTGGTATTCTAAAGTTCACTTTTCAACGGCATATAGTTAAGTTTTTGGTTTTGGATATTCTCGAGTCTATTCTTTGGGTCAAGTGTGAGTTCTGGACACTTTTGGACCTATTTGAGAGTCGGGATATTATAGTAATAACTCCTTGTTTGGAGGTTAATGCAACCCAAGACTCCTTGAGAAGTGTCTTTGTGATCGATATCACTACTAAGTGGAAATGGTTAAATGTATTACCACTATTAAGTTGATGTGTTGAGTAAAAGACATATTTATCAGTACTAAGTGAGTAAATAATAATGATATTATAAATTCTCTACTGAGAGGGTTATTGAAAATTCTCCACTAGGATGTAGTTGTTGGAAATTCCTCCACTGTGAGGTGATGTTATGATGAATAAGAAATTCTTTCACTGGGAGGTGAATGATGTTATGATAGAAAATTCTCTTTTAAAAGATAATAAACGATAAAATGATGAACAACTCTCTACTAAGAGATAAGAGTTGAAATAATGGCTGCACTATGATGAGACATCTATGACATGGAAAAGAATAATTTTGAGAATCTTTATTATGTATATTTTTCTCCACTAAAAGGAATGATGAAATGAAGAAGATTAAAACGAAATGTCTCATTCGATAAAGTTTTGAGAACTTTGGATATTTTATGTTAAAAAGTCATCTTTTCAAAATGGTACCTTGTTTTCAAAATGATGAATTGTTTTATCTTTCATTGTGTAATTTATAATACTGTTACTAGTGATTGGTGATCATGTGAATTTTGTACCTCATCTCCACACAGACTTTGTGAGAAGTACAGGCGAACAATGTGCATGGTCTGGTCCACTTCGAGCCTAGGTGTAAGGGTTGGGGTCCGTGGAGATATACTCAAGTTGGCATTTTATTTTTGAGTTGTAAACCAAAGTATGTAATTGTGGTCGGAGAGCCTTTTGTGATGTAAGTTATGTTTCAGAAAAAAAAGTGAAGAATTTCTTATATGATAATGGAATAGAGTTAAAGAAGAAATAGATGATGAGAGAGTTGCATTCCTCACGTCCCATGCACGGTACCTCAGGGAGGGGCGTGATAGTCATAGTCAAGAATAAGTATCATCTGTCCAAGATAGATGACATGTTTGATTAGTAACGGGCCATATTATATCCGGGGATAAAATTTGGGTAGATCCGAAGAAGGTGGAACCCGTTGTAGACCAGGAAAGGCCAACCAATGTAACAAAAATATATAATTTCTTGGGCTTGGCTGGCTACTACCATAGATTTGTGAAGAATTTTTTCTTGATAGCGAGACCTCTAACTCACTTGACCCGGAAGAACGTAAAGTTTGAATGGTTTGACCAATGTGAGAAAAGTTTTTAAGAGTTGAAATCAAGATTAGTGTCAACACCTATTCTTGCTCTCCCGGCAGACTATGAGGGTTTTATAATCTATAGCGATGCGTCACACTAGGGTTTGGGTTGTGTCTTGATGCAACATGGCAATGTTATTGCCTATGCATCTAGGCAATTGAAACCTCATGAGAAGAATTACCCTACCCATGATTTGTAGTTAGCCGCGATAGTGTTTGTACTCAAACAATGGAGACACTATTTATATGGAGTGACTTACGAGATATACATAAATCATCAGAGCTTGAAATATCTATTCACTCAGAAGGATCTGAACCTAAGGAAAAAAAGGTGGATGGAATTGATAAAGGATTATGATTGTACGATCCACTATCATCTCGGGAAAGCCAACGTAGTGGCACTATGGTAGACGCTTTGAGTCAAAAATCTTCAGGAAGTGTGGCTCATTTTCAAGTAATGTGCAATAATTTGTAGTCTAAGATGAGAACACTTGGACTTAACTTTAGCATTGGCGAGAATGATTGTTTGTTAACAACTCTTACAATAAGACCAACCTTACAAGCTCGGGTTCGGGAGGTCCAGTTATTGGACAATCAAGCAAAGTAGGTAAGATCAGAAATATAGGCAAGAAACAAGACGAACTTTGAGATTTGAGATGATACGTTATAGTTTGCTCAGAGATTGTACATACCTAAAGACAAGGAATATTTGAGAAAGAAAATCCTAGATGAAGCTCATAACTCTGCGTATACCATTCACCCCGGTAGTATCAAGATGTATAAAGACTTGAAAGAACGATATTGATGGAAGGGGATGAAGAGAGTTGTAGAAGATTTTGTTTCTAGGTGTTTGGTATGCCAACATGTTAAGATTGAGCATCAGAGGTTGGCAAGATTGTTACAACCTTTGTCAATACCTGAGTAGAAATGAGAACATATCACTATGAACTTTGTGAGTGGACTACCGTGATCTCCCAAGGGTAACGATACAATTTGGGTGATTTTTGATAGACTAACGAAGTTGGCACATTTCCTACCAATCAAGATGACTTTCTCCATGGACAAGTACTCACGATTGTATATCGACGAGATTGTTCGCTTGCATGGTGTGCCAGTGTCAGTAGTATCACAAAGAGATCCTTGATTTACCACTAGATTTTGGCTAAGCCTATAGAAAGTGTTGGAAACTATCTTGAAGTTCAGTACAACATTTCACCCCAAACAGATGGACAATCGGAGAGGACGATTCAGACTTTGAAGGACAGTGGAGGTGGTGGCAAACCCCCTTTCTTCTTTTTTCTTCTTATTCTCCTCCTGTTCTCCTCTCTTTTTCTCTCCCTCTCTCCATATGCACAAAATTTCTAAGTGTTTAAGTGGTTGAGGCCTCTTCCTATTTATAGGGGAAAAAGTGCAAAAGGTCCAAAATGCCTTTTAGTTGGAGTTTAATGGAATTGGTTCCAATTGGATGGATTTAGTCCATTCGAGAAGATTTATTGGGCATTGTTTGGGTAATTTGGTTGGAAACCAATGAAATTGTAACCAAGTTAAAACTAGTCAATGGGGCCTTGGGACATAAGGCTTTGTTTGGGTAGGAATTGGGAAAAAATGCCCTAGTTTTAAGGAAAATGTGTACTTTTGTCTTTTTTTTCCTAGCACTTCCTAGAAGCTTCCCATGGGACCCACATGGCCATACATATTTTA
>JAUTBS010368740.1:0-10432 GCA_032361285.1 Aequorea victoria | reverse complement strand
GTCGCGTCTGAGAGAAATACCGAGAGTAATATGATTTGGGTCGACTCATGGGTCATTTTGGGTCGACTCACATGCTCGAAAATACTAAAAATTTGTTTTAATTTATGTGATAAGGCTTTGTTTGGGGGAGAAATCATTGTTTTGTCCATTTCTCAAAGGATCTACTACTTTCATCATCTCCATTCTTCATTACTCATGCGTGCATGGATCTAAACCTTCTTAAAATATGATCTTTATGATTATTAAATGACTAATTTTAAATTCTCTAATTTAGAAATATCTATGCACAAGTCTACTAGTATGTATGTACTAAGAACATAAAGAACATTAAAAATAGATTCTATTCTTTGACAAAGAGAGGTATTGTAAATAATGAAAAATTGTGAGTTTTAGGATATGATTCCTACCTTATAAAGGAAGATGGAAGATGTAATGGTGATGATGATAGAGTTCTTTTCTTCAATGATCTTCAAGAATACTTCAAGAATTTTTACACTTTTTTCTCTCATCCTTTTTTTATTTTCTCTCATTTTTCTCTCTAGAACTTAAGCATCTTTGAAATACTAAGAATTGAGAATTTCTCAAGAGCAAAATTTTGGCTAAGGAGTGAGAAATAAATATTGATTTATATAGATATGAGAATGGTATAAAATGATCATTTGTCAATCCTTTCATCATTCTACTGGCCATTCATTTGTTAGATTCCATCCACTCATGTTAAGTTTCTTTTTTTTTTCTTTTTTCTTCATCCACCCATGTGTTGGATTCCATCCACCCATGTTAGGTTCCATCCACCCATGTTAGGTTCCCTTTTATTATTATTATTATTATAATTTTTATGAAAATTAAAATTACTTTGGGCTTAATTTAAATTAATTCTCATTGAGCCCCAATTAAATAATTAAGTCTATTCATATTTATATTTTGAACTTACAATTTATCTTTGCCCATACTACCAATATATCAAATCATCTTCTAGACCTTAATCAAGATTAGTTACTTGTAAAATTTCTTTTTAATTTATAATGGCATGTAATTTGAATGCTTAAGAATTACGGGGTGTTACACTGTTATTTGATGAACAGATCACCATCTGTCCCACTGAGTTTTGAGTTACCCGAGAAGATCTGGTTTGGTACATATGTCTTGTACTCTCATCTAAGAGTATTCAGGTGCAAGGCGTTTGCTCATGTATCGAATGAGCAAAGATCTAAACTATACGACAAGTCCACTCTATGTATTTTTGTGGGCTATGGAGATGCAGTGTTTGGATTCAGACTATGAGATATAGAGATGAAGGAGATAATCTAAAGTAGAGACGTTGTATTTCACGAAATCCAGACTATTGAAGACTTTGTCCAGAAGTCAACAAAGTCTGTTAGTGCCCCAGGAATTATACCAGCTCTTGTACAATAGAGTGACACGGATGAAGTACAAGATTCAGAAACAGAAGAAGAATGTGTTGAGCAGAGGGAGCATACCTCTCCACCAGAAGTCGAAGAATGTGTTAAGCAGGGAAAGCATACCCCTCCACCAGAAGTTGAGGTAGAGGGTGTTGAACAGGGTGAGCAGACTCCTCCACTAGAAGTCAAAGAAGTGGGTGTTAAGCAGGAGAAGTAGACCCCTCCACCAAAAATTGAGAAACCTCAAGTGAGAAGAACAACTATAGAGCATAGGTCATCAACTAGATATCTTGCTTCTACGTATATGACAGCTTAAGGAGAGCCAAAAGACTATCAGAAGGCACTAACCCATAGAAAGAAAAGCCAGAGAGGAGCAAGAGGTGAAGATGCACACCAACAAGAATCTTGCAAATATAATGATGAAGGTTGTGTCTAGAAATAAGCTCAATGTTTGCAGAGATCTGGACGGAATGGACTCCAACGGAAGAGTTTGGCGACACTTCCTCTCCCGTGGGGATGGATGGGGAGAATTGATGGGATCCACCTCCCATGCCAGGATTTTCCTCGCTTGCGCACGCCTGCAGCCTTCGCCGACTTCCGCAGCATTCGGCGCCTACCATTGTTGGCATGAAGCTTTGGCAAGATGTGGCTGGAGATCCTCAGTGATCTCCTTCACTGTCTATAAATTAGAGCCTCTGCATTAAGCAGAGGTAGAGTGGGAAAGAGCAGGGAAGCAGAGAGTGAGAGGTATCGATTGCAGCACATAGCAATCGATCAGGAATTGAAGGCATTGAGCATTGTGCTCTGCCTGTGTGAGTGTGAGATTGAAAGAGAGTTGAGTGAGTAGAGACAAAAATCTGTGGGATTGATTTTTGAGTTTGAGTTTACGTTTTCTCTTTCCTCCTCTCTATTGTTTCTCAATTGTCGATATAATCGATTTTGTTTTCGCTCTCCGTGGACATAAGCCAAAGTGCCGAACCACGTATATCCTTGTCTATTGTGTGTATGATTGCTTACCGGTGACAGTGAACGGTCCCAGCAGAAACATACAAGTGCCGGTGAATTTTGACCATAGTTTACCCCACTTCATGGAACTTTAATCATCAGAGCCCTGAACAATTCGACTAGGAAAATTACCAAAACGTGGCCACCTAATCTTTTGCCTTAGTAATTTGGCATGGTCAATATTGCTGAAATAGGCAACTGTTTTATATATACGCCGCTGTGTGAAAATCTTGAACACATCAACCCACTCATGAAGGCAATGTCACCACCAAAAATACCCACATCAAGAAACACGAAATGCACTCAAATACACACACAGATAGAGGAAAGAGAGAAAGAGAGGGTTAGTACCCATCTTCGCTAAGGACACCGTGGGGGGAATTGGGAGTGGGCGAGTCAAGGCTGTAGTTGTAGAGCTTGTTGCGGTCAACAATGCTGAGTTCGCAAGTCGCGGACACCGAGTTCAGACAGACTCGGTGAAGAATCGCTATCGTGAAAGTGAGGACAACCCATCTCGGAGAACCGACACCACCAAATGTCATCCTCTACCAACAATCTCATAACCAGATTTTAAATTGCAGTCGGTGTTGATTCAATTGCATGGGTTGTTGATGATTGTCCCAAGATCTTAGAAAGTGTAGGGGAACCTCGAAATGTATTCGAACTGCGGCGAGGTATGGAAGAAGGAAATTTGTTAAATGATCTGGTGTTTGGTCGATGGTCGGCTCTTTAGCTAGCCAACACAACACCGACCAAGATTCGTTTCCATTCGGCCTTTTGGGCCAAAGCCCCAGCAAAATCTTGTGCTCCTCTTCGGGCAATTTGGGCCTTTTTCGTTTTTTTATTTCTGCTTATTTTTTAATTAAAAAGTTTTATTTTTTCGAAATGTCTCGATAAGATGTGTCAAAAGAAGTATAACAAATTAACGAAACGATAAAAAAATTACTAAAGACAAAAATAAGTAACATATAATTTGACTTTTTTTTGTTGTTTTAAAAAAAATTATATTATGATAAAAAAAAAAAATCAACTCGTCTCGATAAGTAAAGTCAAAAAAAATATAATAATTTAACCAAACGATAAAAAAATTAGTAAAAATAGACCAAAAAATAATATAAATCAATAAGTCATTACTTTCCAATTCTATTAGAATCGGAGGATTCTCTATTCTCATTTAATGGTCAATATTTATTCAGTTTCATAAATTTAATTTTGTTAAAATTCAATAAATGAATCTTAATTATTCAAATGAAAATTGAAGAATCTTCCAATTCTTTTTAAATTGGAGAGGATTTAAACTCGTTGCCCCACCTCCACCACCATGGCTCGGCGTCACATATCACCTCCTCGCGCCGCTATGAACTATTCTCACTTTTAACTATTTTCTTAATTTTTTTCAGCGACTCGCTTTGGATGGTGCTCACTTATTTAAAAATAAATATCTACAAATATACGTGAAATATGTTTTTATTTTATAAAAAATAAAAAGTTACCTTTGCTGTAAAAGAAGGTAAAATGTTACGTATAGCATGTTTTGGGCTCTATATTTTTTGATGATTTTTAATTGATAATAATATTTTCAATAAAAAAAGTTAATTATATTCTCCAAAAGCAAAATAAGCCATTTGAAACATTACAGTTTTAAAAAAATATATATTATATATTTCAACAAAAATTAAAAATTAAAAAAACTATCCTAAATAAGTTTAGAAGCCAAACAGTCGCATTATCTCAGATAACATATTTTTTTCTTACTCTTATTTCTCAAACTATCTATTATATAAATGGAGAACACTCACATGTTAGTTTTCATTAGTATATATCATGAGTATTTAATACATTTATCTGTCTCTCATTTACTGATTGAGTTTATTTAGTCCCTAAATAAATTAATTTGAATCTATTAAGTCAAGTCACTTATGAGTGTTGGCCCTGTTTAGAATAATTGTTTATTTACTTATTTTATTTTATTTATTTTTTTCTTTATTGATTATTTTTTATATTTTGTTCACATTTTTTAATCCTTTTCATCGAGACAAATCGAAAAGGTAAAGAAATTCAAAAAATTAGAAAAAACAAAATAAGCAAATAAAACCATATTTATGTTCTTATTTTCGTATTTAGCCTAAATTGTTTCATCATTTGGTCAAAAAATTTACTTTTTCGATTATTCTCATTCAGTCGACTAAAAAAAATAAAAAAGTTATGATAAATAATAAATTAGTGCAAAAAAATTTAGGCTCCGTTTGTTTCGGTGAAAAATATTTTTTTACGAAAAATATTTTTTAAATAAAAGATTTTTTGGAAAATAATTTATTTTCCTGTGTTTGGTTGCGACATAAAAATATTTTTACCAGAAAATGTATAAAATATTTTTCATTGATTTTAGAAATATTTTTCATTGATTTTAGTTTTCTATTGTACCAAATACCAAAAAATATATAAAATGTAAGAACCTAAATACCGGTGGGGTGTCAGTCTATGATCCTCTAATACTTAAGTCAGCGGAGAGACAATATAATATAACTGTAGACTGTAGAATGTAGAAAAGAATGAGACTGTGTATAAAGTGTAGGAGAGTGCGTACATTTGGAGTATATAGGTAGTGACTATATATAGAGATGCAGAGGCGTGGATCCCGGGATATGATATAGGTGAATTCCTGATTTACCAGCATGGGTGAGATCTTCGGGATAAGGTAGAGATAAATTCCTGATTTACCGACAAGAGTGAGATCTTCGGGATACGTGATAATTCGATCTATGATTTTATACTGGGACAGTTACTAGAATAATCTCGGGAGAGATCGTCAGTGTTGATTTCAGAGTTTGTTTTTACTGGTGCTTGGCTCGTTCAGTTCGGCTAACTGGCCGAGCATGTGGTCTGACCGAGCGAATCTCTTCAGATACTTCCTGGGTGCTCTATAGGTCGACCGGTCTTCTTTGCCTGATGTCGTGCCCCCTGTCGGTTGGAATTGCAATTTTAATTAACTGTAGTTTTTGATATTTATTTTCTTTGGTCGGTCAGTCGATCCTAATACTTTGTTTGGTTTATTTTCGGTCGGTCTTAGGCGATTGTTCTGTTCGTACTTATCAGATGCCTTCTATTCCAGAGCTGAACGCACTCGGCGAAGGGAATATATTCGTCCAAATTGACGGTTGTACGTTAATTATGACGTCATTTTGATTCCCCGATGTGACAATTACACAGGGAACGAGGAGTTTTTTCTTTTCTCGAGGTGACGGCTACTTGGGCTGTCAAACGTCGTTTCTCATTAAATGAGAGTCTTTCCAAATGTCATAAAATGGCGGACGTTTGGGTTGTGATCAACACGTGTGTCGATCTTAGTAGTTGGCCAATGCACGTTGGACGGTCGAGATTACTCGATTTCTACACCATTAGATCTAGATACTAGTTTTAATCTGAGTCGTTCATGTTTTGTCTATATATAGGCGATGGATGGTTCTTCCTCATTTTTTACTTATTTTGCTCATTCTCACTCCATATTTTCTTCTCCTTTTTCTCTCTTGTGATCATTTCGATGTCTGCCCTCCATTATCTCCGGTGTCGAGCTTGGTGATTCGCCCCTCCTACGAACAACGGGATCTCCTCTCTCTTTCGTCTAGTAAGTTTTTCTCATTTGTTTCAGTTCAAACCCTTTTATCCTTTTTTCTCGGTATCTCATCTCTCGAAAAACCAATCAAGCTTCTATGAGTTCTAAGTTAGAGATTTTTTCGTTTCCTCACTTTTCTCCTCTGTCCCCTAATTTCTTCGTTAATAAAGTAGTATTTTTCTCTAGGCATTTTCATCTTCCTCCCATTGTTGATCTTTTTTTTAATCGACCATCATTTGTTTTGGCCGTGGAGGAGGCCTCCAATATCGTTACGTTCATTCTTCTATTGGCGTGAAGGGGGACAATGGAGTTCCCTCAAGAGATTTAGTCTTCTAAGACCAACATATTTCCTTATGGTTCCGAGACCACGGTCTCGGTTCCTAGGTTTGTTGCCCCCATAACCCAAGTTCCCTTACCACCCAGTGGTGAGAAGACTTTTAGCTCTATCGCTCGCCTATTCGAGGAGGGCGATCATTTTTCCTTAACCGAGTCTATTCCTTCTGTCTCCCGAGCCTCTGACATAGAGCGCTTGCGTGAGAATTTTTCAATTCCTTCGTTTGTTGTTTGTAGGGTTCCAGAGCCTGCCGACCGAGCATGTTCCCGCTGGCTTGGAGAGGTGTGTTTATATGAGCATATTTTTTCTGTCGGCCTTCGAATACCCATGTTCGTCCGAGAACTACTAGACTTTTTTAAGTTTAGCTCCGGGCCAACTTATGCCCAATGCCTGGAGGATCCTCCTCGGCACCATCATCCTGTGAGAGGAGGCCAGTGGTGGCCAATCTCACCTCACCATTGAGAAATTTCTTCACTGCTACCAGCCCAAGAAAAAGTAACCCGGGTGGTATTTCTTCTAGTCTCAGTTTGATGATCGAGCACTAATCTAAGGCTGCCCCTTCTCCACCAAATATTGGAAGGAGAGGTATTTTTTCATCTTTGGGAGGGATGGGAGTTTCATTCCTCGGAGGGGTGGGCCCCCACACTCCTAGAATTATCCCATATTGGGGGCGGTCTCAGCCGAGGGACATATCTGCCGAGCCCCTCATAGATGGCGATGCGAAGGCCAGGGTGAAGGTTGATCGGGACTTCAAATTGAGATCGTTCAGCTTCCTGGTGACCCCTCAGAGGCTGAGTTTATGGCTGCTCATCCCTTCTTCCCCCAGTGAGGATCTTCTCTCTTTGTTTATTTCGTTAAGTTCTTTTTGTTACCTTTAATTTCTTACTTCATTCGTTTCTGACTTGTTTCTTTTGGTCTTTCAAGCAGGAATGTCGAAGAGGCCAAAAAAGGCTCATCTTGTAAAGGTGCGAGCTTGTCTTGTTGGAGAAGTTGGGGCCGTTGTGGCCAAAAAACCAAGGAAGACCCCCTCCACGGTCGCCAAGGTCTCGACGACCGACGTGGTAGAGATTGACACAGAGGAGCATCTACCGACGATGCCCACTCCCTTAGTGGATATTCCTCCAGCCCCCCTCCCGACCGGGCCTACTGTTCCTAATTCGCCATCCACTCTCGGCCTTTCGATCGCTGTTGACTCTACTGGCCCCTCTGCCTCTTCGTCTCCTGAGGAAACATTGACTAACTTCGACATTGCCCGGGGAAGGATGACAACTTTCATTGGGGACCTGAACCCCTTCCTTGTTGGGATTGGGACACCTCCTCTGGACAAGGAATTGATCGTTGACCTTACTCGGGTAAAGAAAATCCTAGCTTTCATTTTTGTTGTTTCATTCTTATCTTTTTCTTTTCTGCTATGGCTGACTTTCCTTGTACTTCTTATTTTTATAGGCTTGTGCTCGGGCAATTCACCTATTTGGAAGGTGTTATCAGTATGAAGCTCTTGCCGCTACTAAAGGCAAGAAGAGTTCTGCCTTGCATTCCAAGCTTCTAATGCAGGGCGAGGACTTGAAGAGAGCCAAGGTCGAGGCTCAACATGTCCAGGCTCAGGCCAAAGAGGAGGTGGTAGGCCTTATTGCTGGGAGGGAGGCATCCAAAAAGGCAAAGACCTTGGATGAGAGGGAGAAGACTCGCGCTGAGGAAAAAGTTAGCGAGATGGAGGCTGCGGTGGCTGCAGCCGAGAGGATGGATTTTCATGCCCATGCCCAGGCAGTCGAAGATTCAGCTAAATTGGCCAAGACGGGGTAGGAAACGGTTGAGGTCTTCAAAGCCTCAAAAGAATTCAACCTTGAGACCACTGAATATTATGTCAGTGGTCGTAGACACCCCAATTTTGACTAAATCGAACATAACCTGGTTTCATAAGTTTTCGATGATGAATGCATACATCAGCCGCGTTGAAGGAGGCTCCGTGCAGGTCTAACAGTCCAAGGAATATCCCAAAACACCCCAAAATACCATAAAAACACCTAAAATACCAAAAACACCCCTCAAGCCACCTCAACTTAGCTCAAGCCACCTCAACCTAGCTCAAGCCATTTCCAACCTAGCTCAAGCCACCTCACATGGCACCAAGCCACCTCACATGGCGCAAAGCCACCTCCACATAGCACCATGCCACCTCACATGGCGCTGAGCCACCTTCACCTGGCGCGCGCCATTTTGAGAGGAAACTTCGGCTCTAAGACAGCTCCTCGCCCAAAAATCTATAAATAGGAGGCCTTGCCTCTCCTATTTCAATGATCTAGACTCTAGGCACGCCAAAACTCTGCCAATAAAACCCCAACTCGTATACAAGACGAACCTCCGCCCAAATCTAAATTTAAGCATAAGCAATTCTCGAAACTCAAAACTAAGACTACCTAATTCAGAATCCTTTGCTTTGGAAGGACTCTGAAGACTCAAAGACCGCACGAAAGGCTTCTCGGGGACGCGTCGTATTTGAGAAAAAAGTTTCGAAACTGCTTGAAACTTCACTATTCTTCTGGGATATACAGTAAATCCCTCTTTTTCTCATCTCTTTCATTTATTCATCTTTTTCCTTCCTTAGAACTTCTTTTCTATTTGGTAAAAGGGAAGACAGAGGCCATTGGCCTCATTCTTCCCAGTTCTATTTTTTATTTCTGTTCCAGCATGTTTTTCTTTATTTTTAATCTTTTAGCTTTAGAAATGCATGAAATGTAGGGTTTAGACTACTTGCCGAAATCTTACATGAATTGCCATCTTTTTTGCTTTCTTTCTTCTATAAAAACACTCGCACACAAAGAGCACACTATTTTCTTAAATAGTAGCCTCTTTTGGGCCTCTGAGTGTCGAGCTCACTCTTCCATAGTGACGCGCGCCATTTTCAGAGAGCCTAAAAATGGCGCACGCCATGTCCATGTGACGCGCGCCATATGATGAGGTGCCGCACGCCACCTCTGTAGAAAACTAGTGGCTTTCCAGTATTTTTTGCATATTTTCTATGTGTTGGGATTTCTGTTGAAATGCCATCTTTCTTTCTTTCTTTCCGTATAAAACCTCACTTGCACGCAAGAGCACACTATTTTCTTAAAATAGTATCCCTTTTTGGGCCTCTGAGTGTCGAGCTCACTCTTCTATAGTGGTGCGTGCCACTTTCAGAGATCCCAAAAGTGGCGCACGCCATGTCTAAATGGCGCTTGCCATGTTATGATGTGGCGTGTGCCATCTCTGGTTAAAACTAGTGGCTTTCAGTAGTTTTTTCTGCATCTTTTCTGTTTAATAATATGTTTTATATGTATCAACTGCACTGATATGCTATCATCTCTCACTTGACATGTCTTTAAGTGTAAGTATGCATAGAAGACATTAGTAGTAGGTTAGATTTTATTTCCTTATTTTCTTTTTAATAATCTCTCTTCAACCCCCTTTCTGTATGTGTTGTTTTTGCTAAACTTAAGTCAAGAACAAAAAGAAATGGTTAAGTAAAGGCTGATCTTCTGATCGGGCAAGAGGGGTGCCTAACACCTTCGTACCCTAGCTCCTGGACCATTATCTCTGGTAAGAACAGACTAGTTTCTTGAAAGTTTTGGTTTCTTGGCTTTTTTGAAAAGTAAGTGGGAACTCCAATTGTGCGGCCTTTAACACGGACGCATTTGTAGGAATCTTTCTTTTCAAAACAATAAAATCAAACCGCTTTTTCTTTCATCTCTAAAAAAACCCCAAGAGCGTGTTTTTAAAAAAAAAGAAAAGAAATCGAGGGCGGCGATATATTTTCCGAAAGAGAGAGGTTTGATCGTTGTCGTGTGCGGTCAAAAATAAAATTTATAAAATCGAGAGTTACAAACTACTCCGTAGAATAGTAGGTAAGACCAGATGTCGATCCACAGGGACAAAAAGGCTAAGCTATTGAGTTTATCAATTAATTCTACTGTTAATTCTAAGTCGGAGAACCGAAGGTGAGTTTCTGATGATTAAGCTAAAATAAAACGAAAAGTAAAAGTGTTGGAAACTAGTTTAAAGAAGTTCTAGGGCGTCACGAATCCGCCCTAGCCCCGTAAT
>JAUTBS010368629.1:0-10434 GCA_032361285.1 Aequorea victoria | reverse complement strand
TTATATTGTTTCTTTGAATGAGGTGTTGTCCGTTTACAATTTCAACTTAAATGGAGGAAGGAGACTGACATATTTCTAGTTCCAAAATCTTAGAACCTGTGTTTTAGAAGTGGAGCTGCACAAAGTAGGAGGACAGACTGCCGAAATAAATTTGTGTTCTTTAAAGGGGCTACATGTACAGAAATATGAAGTGTAATTCTGTCATCTTTGTGAAATGTGATTCTACGTATAGTTAGAAACTCCCTCTATTTTTTCTCTTGCGTTTCTTTTTTCGGGCTGAAATGACAAATACAATGCGATAATTATCATAGAACTATATATATATATATATATATATATATATTTTAAGTAAGAAGATATATTAAAAATGGCATTAAGGGAATGTCACCCGATTACAATTCTGATAATTATCATAGAACTAATACCAATAAAATCACACGATTGCTGAATAAACCTTCTGATCAGTTGGATTCATTTACTCTTTAAGGTGCCAAAGGACCTTCTAGCGAGTAGTATCTAGTGTTCTTATCAGAAATCTTAAAAAAAAAGAAAATTCTTTAAACATACCTAATGGGATGATTTGTTTGATGAAGTAAAACTAGAGAAAGGTATTTATTCCATTTTTGTGAAAGCAAGACGTCATTCTTTTCGAGGCCTGTTTATGGTCATGATTTGTATATTCTGTGGCAGGCTAATCCCAAGGGGAATCTTTCCGGAGCAAAGCGTAAAACTGTTACGCCACCAGCAGCGAGTGATATTGAGCTTCCTTCGGGTGGTTTAAAGAAGAAACCTAAAGAGGAGTGGAATTGTTCAATCTGTCAAGTGCGTGCCGCTAGTGAACGAGGTTTCAACGAACACCTTCGGGGGAAGAAGCACAAGGCCAGGGAGGCAGGACTAAGAGAGATGAGGACAGGCAAGAACCATGAGCTTGGGTTTTTCCCGAAGAAACCCGGGAAATCAATGAAGGTTGCAGAGACCAATGATAGTCATAACCCAGAGGAGAAAAAACTGGAAGGTGAATTGCTGCAGGTTAGCAAAGCTGGGGAGAGATTATTCCAGAGGAATTCCAATAAAGATGTAAAACAAAACAATGACGGAGCATTGCAGGTAATTCATGACACGAGTGATTCAAAGAATAGAAAGGGGGACTCGTCACTGAAAATGCAGAAAACTGGAGAGCCCGAGAAGAAACGGTTCAAGTTCTGGTGCGAAATGTGTCAGGTCGGAGCCTTCTCTGAGAACGTGATGAATAATCATAAGAAGGGGAAAAAACATCAGGGACGGCTCCAGCAACTTAATCAAAACGACGGGCCAGCCCCAGCGGCTCAAATGGAATACCCTCTTCTGAAGGGAAAGGATCGGGAAGTGGTTGTCAAAGTTGAAAAAGAAGGAACAACAGACTGTGTTGATGGAGCTGCCGATAGAGAGGCAGTGGAGGAAGCAGCTCATAGTGACACCAAATCTCTGAGGTGGTCAATCATTTGGTAGGTGCAGATGCTGAAGGATGGATACGGGAAGGAGAGCCCGTGATCTGCAGAGAAACTGCAGTCAATCGGTTTCCATCCCGAGTTCAGATTTGGAATTTCTGTATTTTCTGTGTAACTTTCGATTATGTGTGGATTTGTTCGGATTCACACGTTCTTCCGAAGTTGTCTGCTTTGCAGAAGGGGACAGCAAAAACTGCTGATTTTCAAAAACCCAGAAGACTGGGTGGTGGTTGAAATGACTTAGCTGCTTAGACCGTTAAGTTTGGAAAGGTGTTTTTTTTTTTTTAGTTGGTAAATAGTCACGGACTCAAACAAAGCTTGAACTTTGCTTTTCTTATTTAGAAGTGTAACACCCATATAAGTGGAAAGCCTTGGCGTCCCGTTGGGTTGGTTTTATTATTCAAGTGATTCTAAAAAAATTATTAGGGTTTTTTTTTTCAGTTGAAGGTTTTAGTCTGAGAGAGAGAGAGAGAGAGAACATGATTTCTTTCTTATTTGTTTGCATTTTGGGAAGGGTTATGTTTTCTGTTCTTATCCTCTTCTCCTTTCTATTGACCAAAACTCATGTTTAGAATCTTTAGATAATAAGAATCTTGAGGAAAAAATGATAACATGATTTTGGGTTAAAAATAATTTTTAATTATTTATTCAATCAAAAACTACATTCTCAAATTAAATGGAGATTTTATTCTTACCATCTCCCTAGGTGTAATTTTGGCATGGCTGCCGTGCTTGAGGCTCGGGTTAGCCCGATCTAAGTCCACTGGGCTCTCGCCAAATTTAGGGCTGGGCTAAAAGTTGAAATGTTTGGCTCAAGCTCACGAGCTCAGGCTTTTTTTGGGCTTGGGCCGAGATAGGCCCGGCCCGATTGAAATTTTAATCTTTTTTAAATGCTCAAAAAAACAAAATTCAAACTAATAAATTTTAATTTTAATTTTAAATTATAAATTATAAATTAAAAAGTTTGATTTGAAGTTAAAAATTTTAAATTTGTTTTAATTTAAAGTTCAAAATTAAAGTTTACTTATAAATTTTGAATTTGAACTAATTTAAATTTTAATTAAAAAGTCATAATTAAAAGTTTGAAATAAATTTTTTAATTTGAAATTAAAAATTAAAAAGTTTATACTTAGATTTAAAATTTAATTAAAAATTTAAAAATTTGATTTGAAATTAAATTTAAAGTTAAAAATTAAAAGGTTTACTCTATAAAGTTTGAATTTGAAGAGTTTTGATTTCAACTAATTTAACTTGTGAATTGCGATTAAAAATATTATTAATTTAAAGGTTTTATTACAATTTTTGTATATAAATTTATACAACTTTTTTTTATAAAAATAAATAATTAAGTAGAGAAATTACATCACTATTAATTAAATACATCCCAACTAGGTTTACACTTACAAGTCTATCAATTATTTGCATTTTTCTCCACTTTAATTATTAAACTAATATAAAATTAAACACAAAAAAATATATTATTTGTCCTAACTGGACAATTCTTCAAAATTTTCCGTGTTGATAACATTTAAATATTCTTCTAGTCTTATATTCTCATCCAAGTTGTGTTGATAACATTTAAATATTCTTCTAGTCTTATATTCTCATCCATGTTTTGTTTTCTAGTGGAGGCATATAAAGAGTTTCGGGCTATCATCAATGACTTCACCATCTTGGATTTTAGAAAGCACATGTATTCTTTAATTTGTCGTCTACCTACACTAAAAGTTGACTCGAAAGTAACGGTAAAGATTGAAACAGTTAGTACATCACGAACAATGTCAGGTAATACTGGATAAGATGACTCATATTATTTTTAATATTCAAAAATATCATAATCGTTCTCATCTAGAACGTCTAAATAACGTTGTAGTTCTGAGGTAGAACTACCTTGATTTTGTGAAAATCTCATATTTTTATTTGTGAAAAAAAATCAAACGAACGATTTCGAGACGAAATACCCGTAGCTGGTGTTTGTGTGATACTTATGTATTATTTATTAATTATATTCGTCAAATAATCTCCTAAGTATGCTTAATATTAGTTCTAATTGATCACTATCACTAAAAATAGTTTCTAAAAAAAAAATTAAACCAATAACTTTATATCTAGGATCTAATAGTATGACTATTCTAAAAATATGTGATAATTAATTAAAAATATTTATCAAATTTTTCTTTCATTTTTAAAATAATTTCCATATATATTTAATTATCTTGATGACATAAAATCATTATTATCTTTCCCAGTTTGTGTAAAATAGTATGAGCAGTAGAAATATAAATATAATTAAATAATTTAGTGATTCATCAAAAGAAAATCAATATTTCTGGTATAATTTAGCATTAAGCCAATCATCATTATTTGACGGATAAATATTATTTAACATTTATGTATGAAAAAACATATAAATGATTTTTTCTTATTTAATTGTTAATTGAAATATATTCTCAGTAACATTTTACATAATTTCTACATCTAATAGTAATTTTGTAGATTTTAAATTTTCTTATATATATATATATATATTTTTATAAGTATTATATATTTTAATACTACTATTACTTATAATAACGATTTATCTATTCTTTAATGAATTTATCATATTTTTTTAGTGTTTTTTTAATAGTTAATTTAAGGGCAAAATTCATTTTACCACCATATGGTATACTTATTTTGCAAATGACATCATTGATATTTAATAATATGCAAATCACCCTCCAGTAATTTTAGCCATTTTGTATTTTAACTCTCTGTCGTTAAAATTTTATGCAAACTAACAAAATTTGAAATACATTCGCTTTTACAAATAATGTCCTTGACATTTAATAATATGCAAATCACTCTGACGTAATTTTGGCCATTTTACACTTTGATTTCTTGTCATTAACATTTTTATCCAAACTAATGATATTTAGAATACACCCGCCTATTTCGAGAGTTAAAATAGAAAAATCAAGATTTAACCAAAAAAAATTGGCATATATATCATTTCTTCATCTTCAACCTCCAAAATTCTAACCCAATCCTAATTACAACAACCTCCGTGAAGAAAATATTAATATGTAAGAAAATCGTTTTTCTTATACAAATGTTTTGCATCAATACTCCAATATTTTGCTTTCTTCTTCCACTAAATTAATACTGGTTTTGAGTACAAGAACGATTCAATTCTTCTGGTGGATAAATGGGATTTCTATCACTGCAACACAAGCAAACCGATATCGGCCTTCAATGACGGGAACAACGTTGTTAATCTCGACAATCCTGGCCCCTTCTACTTCATCAGCGGAGATACCAATCACTGCAAGAACGGCCAGCGGCGCACCAAATCTTCCATTCTCCGCCGTACATCGCCAATCCACCTCTTCCACATTCGGCTGCGCCTCTGCCGCACCTTTCAATTCCAGGCGTATCAGCTTCAGCGACACTGCTTACAATCTCAATGGCGCTCGTAGTAGTTTTTTGGTTTTGCATTCAAAGAATCAGGGTTTTGCATTCCCCTCTCTCTCTCTCTCTCTCTCTCTCTCTCGCGTCTTCTCTGTCGGCCATGGAAGAGGAATTCTCGGTCAACAATCCATAGCTCCCAAAACAGGGGTTTCGGTTTTTCTTTTTCAAATTGTATCTCACATGTTAGGAGGCAAAAGTTATAGATTTGTGTGTGATGAGTATAAAACTCATGGGTCAATTTCCACTTACGGAACGAGGAGGCAACCAAGCATTAAATAAATAAATAAATAAATTAGGAGAGGAGTAGATGAAAGGATACTTCAACCGACTGGAGTCAAACTTCCCAGCACGTGCTAAGGGATGACCGAGTACAGATTACTCTACTCGGTCGGGAAAACCAGTCGGTCATATAAACCTACTTGGCCAGATCGACTGGCCGAGGAAGGCACCCACATAGTCAGCCACTGGGTCAACGCCGACAATCTCGCCGAAGATCACTCTAAACAGCTGTTTTCGCAATCAGGTCAACACAAATCCCGAAATCCCCGCTCGGGACCTTTCATACTTCACCACATCCCAAGAATCACGAACATAACCAGATTCTTAGGGATTTATTCCAATCCCACCCAAGGATCTCGGACCTGGGAAACACTATAAATTACAGGCATATGCAGACTCCAAAGGTACGCGATTACTAGCTTTAGGCTCTGCTTACATATTCTCCATTCGATTTTTCCTACTATCAGTCTTCTGACTTAAGTATCGGAGAGTCTTAGGTCGGTACCCCATCGGTGCCTAAATTCTAACCTTTTACAGGCTCATAAGTGGAGCATTGGACGAACAACTTGGCAACACTAATCGGAAGCAAACCGAGTGCTATTGACCGTTCAGATTCGGGTACTAACATAATTAAAGGATAAAAAATAAGAAATAATTGTGAAAATAAGAGATAAATGTAGTATTGTCCTGTTTTATTATTGTTATATCTTTAAAAACTAAAATTCATAATGTATTAATAAATGCAAATATAATTGATTCACATAATTAGAGACACGACAAAAACAAATGAAACATAAAAAATAAATATCGTTTTCACCCTACTTGTTATAAAATCTATATTAGAAGGGAGGATATCATTGACGTGACATTTATCCTATATGACGCTTTAATGAATTAAGATTTTCTTAATTCAATAGTTAAAATTGTGTTCACTTTTTCATCTTTCTCTCTCATATTAAAAACATCTTCTTTTAAATTTTCTTTTATTTTATCTCTTTAACTATATATTTTCTCATTTTAATAGTTTTTTCTTATTTTTTTAATTAATTAATTTATTTAAAAGTACCTTTAAGCACAAATAATTTGCTAGCACCCATACATGATAGACAGAGACACGAGGGTATGAGAAAAAATTAGCATCCCCGGTTAGCAGGTACAATCCACCCCTCCAACTAGAGAGATAGTGAACTCTACCCATGTAATAAAGAGTAATGCTACAGACACTCCATAAAACATTTTATAATGGGAGATTTATCGAGGGGGTCCTATTTTGAAGAGTTGTGTACCACTAAGGACAATTTTAAAAGTACTACACCATTAAAAATGTTCATATTTTTTCGTAGACCAAAATTCTCATTCTTCACAAAATCAAAATTTTTATTTTTGGAAATATCAAAATTATCATTTATAAGAAGACCAAAATTCTCATTTTTGTTTATGGAAAATGAGAATTTTTGTCTTCTTATAAATGAGAATTTTGATATTTCCAAAAATAAAACTGAGAATTTTGTTTATGGGAAATGAAAATTTTTAAAAAAGGACCTTATGAAATACAAAATAAAACTTAGGATCTATTAGTACACAACTCTCCAAAATGGGATCCCATGTTAATTAACTCTTTTATAATTTATTCTATACAAACAAATTTAGTAAGTTTCACACCACACTTAGTGTGGAACCTACCAAATTTCTTTCTATACGGTGCACCATGGCTTGTGCATAACTTTTCTGTGTAATAAATGTTGGAAAACTTGAATACTTTTTGTACAATTATAATAAATAAAAACATAGATCAAAATAAAAAATGGACTTACAAACCATACGAACTCAAAGATGATGATTGATCAAGGCTAGTGTTTCACACTATATCCTTAAGAAAAATTCGTTCCCACTACAGTGCTTACGGTTTGACAGACCTCTATTTCAGAGAATACAATGATCTGAATCCCATAGAAGCAACACTACAATCTAAGGGCCTAACAAACCTACTAGTGTTTTGTACTATCTTTAACTCAAAATATGCAATGAAAACTCAATCTATTTTTTCTCTATCTTTTTCTCTTCTTTTCTCAAAAGAGGAACGCGATATATATAGATGAGCATGTGATTATTCAGAATAGTCAATAAAGAATGGACACGACTGTTCATATCGAACAGATGCCACGAAAAAGATATAACTTTTCATGAAATGACACAACCCTACAAAGATAACTACTTCATTATCATCTTCAATCAGTGTTTCATTCACATCAAAATGATTTCAATACCATTTTTCCAATAATCTCCCATATGAATGAAAATTGATTAGATAAATAATGTAATGTAAGACTATGCAGACAAAGAAAGAGTACAATTAAGAAGATATCCTGCATAGGATATATAGGTAATTTTTATCTTTGAACCTTTTCTTGTGAAAGACTATCGGATTTACTAGCTAATCAGTGGACGCAAGCCTTGAACTGTTCAGCCGTTTATGTAAACCAAGACAATAGAATTCGCACATAATATTTTCAAACACAGTTCGCTTATGACGATTATGCTCATTTTGGCCCTAAGCAATTCTTGGTTTTCATGAGTACTCTAGAAAATTTTAGCCTGGGTAATTCTCATAGAACTGACTGAGTTCACACTCATATAGGTGATTTGTTATTAGGAGTATCCTTCTATACTCCACTTGAATCTTCAAGATATAAGAATCATTAAAAGTAAGCTTATCCGTAACTATATTGCAGACATCACTGTTGTGATTTATCATAGGAGCGGGTAGGAGAAATTATCTCCTTAGTGATCTTTCAATCCCCCACAATTTGGTTGTCCATTTGAACCTAGATCTTGGGATCTCCAGTCAGCTAGGTTAGGTTGTCATTGTAGTGAGCTTTACGTAATAGGCTTTAATTCCATTCTCCTCGATGATTCATCAACTAACTCTCTATTCAACCATTTGGTTAGTTAATTCACGATATTATTATTTGACTTGACATAGTCAACAGTGATAACTCCATTTGAAAGTAGTTGGCTCACTGTATTGTGTCTACGACGATTATGTTGAGACTTACCATTATACATATTACATTGTGCAAATCGTTGACACAGGTGTTAACCACATTGAAATATCTTATAAAAAATGATGAAGTCACTCTGCTTCTTCACCAGCTTTATCTAAAATGATAATTTCATATTCTATTGTAAATCGCATAATACACGCGTATTTAGAGGATTTACAAAATACTATTGTATCTCCAAATATAAAGACATGTCAACTTGTGAGTTTCGAGTCTTTTAAATCAAATATCCAATTTGTATAACTATACCTCATAGTTTAAGGTAATTTGTGGAAATTATTTCCTACCCCCACATTTCTGCGATTATACAGAATTTATCACCACAATTATACTAATTTGTGACATGATTCATATGTTTGGACAAACATCACTGTCATAATTAGTAACGCATACTTTTGATAAATTCAAAATAATATGTTACTTCATCTATTTTATGAAAAGATATTTAACTTTTAATGAATTCAAAACAATATGTCACTTCATCTCTTTTATCAAAAGAGAGTCACAAAGACATGACTAGCCCCGGTTGTGACCATAACACTTTCACAAATAAATTCTTTAGCCATTACTTTTTTGAATATCTCATTATTCAAGAAATATTTATAATAAAATAATATTTTATTCTATCTCTTTATCACAAGAGATTCATAAAATTCATCTCTTGAATTTCAAGAGAAACATCCCCCACAATGAGAATCTATCCACATTTTAGTCATGATTTTATGCTTAGAACAACAGACGCCAAAGCATTTTTCAAAATAATTAGATATCTATTATAGCGTAAATCAATTCATACACTAATTTAAAAAATTAGTTTGCGGGGTATATAGTTGTTTAAGAACAACTAACCACAAAATTCAGACTTGAACTTGTTCTTAAATCCAAATAAGGATTTAAATTAACATGTATTTTGGTTAAAACTAAACATATTACATCCTAAAAATAATATTATGATTATTATTTAATCCAAAATTGAATATAAGATCAACAAGCAGATCAAAACCATCACAATTCCAAAGTAGGAATAAAAAAAAAATTATTTTCAAGTCTCACAATACATGAATGTAATTATACATGCTCATACTTCTATTTATACTGATTCAAACAAAATCAATCTAACAAATATTGATTTGAAGAATAATCATAACATATGAATAATTTTTTTTTAAATATATAAATAAATTGCAATTACCATCATTAATATTTGTATACAAAAAGACACATATAAGAAACAGTATATGCTCACATAAAGTGTCAACACGTTTCAGATTATGAAGTAATCTATTTGTATCAATTTCTCAATTTTATGGCATTTATTTAATTTCTAACAATAAATAAAAGTATAGAAAATTAAAATAAAATCTACATATTTTAGAAGAACCTAAAATATTTACCATAAATAAAAAATAAAATTTCAGGTCTTTCGGATCAGACCTCGCTCAAGTTTGAGTTGATAAGAGCATTTAAGGATCACATAATGTAATCAGGATATGTTGTGACAACCAAACAAAGCCTTACAAAACCAAAAAACAGTTAGCGAAAAGATGTCATTGTTTATCGTCTTCTTCCTGAACTAGATTCCATACTTTTTTTGTCTAAAAATTTCGTCTCCTCTTATCTACTTCAATTTGCATTTAAACTAAACAAATAATATACCGATTGAAAGTTATTGAAACAAGGATTCAACCAATATAGGTTTCAAATCCCGAAAACCAGTGTATAAACATAATGCAATTCGTAAGATTTCTCCGAATCACCATTAATGCCCCATACAAGCTTTTGAAACTACATTGCATCGAATTCTTTAATTACTTGTCAGGACACGAATTGCCTCCCAAGTATTGTAGAGTTGCAAAAAGGCTCAATTTGGTTTCTCCCTCCATTGATCTCGAAATTGGTTGGCCTGACAACTTCACCACCACTCACCACTGGTGGTGCCACTTAACATCCTAGTGGCTGCAGTCTCATTCACGGCCGTACATACGACAGTTATTGTAACGCCCCGAAATTTTTGGGTCGTTAAGAGACGTACATATAATATTTAGGGTTATTCTAATGACAACCATCCACAAAATTTAGTATCTATCATAGATAATAACGATAATATCTTCTTGCACTATGCACAACCTGTTTAATTATTACAGTCCCACATCAAA
>JAUTBS010368518.1:0-10434 GCA_032361285.1 Aequorea victoria | reverse complement strand
TATTACATTTTTTCATTTGAACTTCTGACTGTGGTAGGGGAATTTGGTTCCTAAAGCTTCAACATTTCCTTCTGGAATTAAAGCTCTAGCAGATTATGTTCATAGCAAGGGGTTGAAGCTGGGAATATACTCCGATGCCGGGTATCATTAATCTAATGAAATTAGATGGTCTAAGATAATTATTCCATGCATAAAATACTTGATGAAAAAGATATCATTAATCATTTCAATAGAAAAAGCTATCGAATTGGAAATACATATATATTTTTTTGAGTTCTCATTTTCCTTTGTAGAACTCAAACATGCAGTAAAACCATGCCTGGATCTCTAGGACATGAAGAACAAGATGCAAAAACTTTTGCTTCTTGGGTAAGTATGTTTCAATATTTATTGACATTGTTATATTATAGGTTTCGAGTTTTATTTTTTTTAAATAAGCTTTTGTTAGGCTAATAGTGTTTTTTCAATTTTCTTTTTGCATACAGGGAATTGATTACTTGAAGTATGACAACTGTTATAACAATAATATAAGTACTAAGGAGAGGTACTTAATTAACATCACAAGAAAAAATCATATGTATATGCTTGGATAGGATGAGCTCTCCTCCATACCATCTTTCCTTCATAATTCTCAAGATTCCGTCTTGTAGGCCTAGGGTGGAACCACAATGATGATTCAAAATGTTCATCTTGTAGGTCTCGTAGAGAAGATTATTAATTTAGAAATTCAGCTTAATTGGACATTGATAAATATATGAACATTGTTTTACAAAATGTATGATTTTTGTATAAAATGACCCGATTAAGTTTAAATGATCTATTTTGTAAAATAAAATGCGATTTATTTATATATGCCTATCGATATCCAATCAAACGAAATTGCTAAATAGATGTTGTTCTCTACAAGACTTACGAGATAATGGTTCGGATTATTATCGTGATTCCATTTGAGACTCACAAAACATGAATGGTATGGAGAAGAGGGTATGGAGAGGAGCTTCTCCCGTCTTTCTGATCATGTACAATTTAACATTAATTGCAATGAAATAAAAATATTTAGAATGATCATGTTTTTATCTACTTTGGTAATCGAGATCTATAGGTATCCTAAAATGAGTAAAGCTTTGCTAAATTCTGGAAGGCCCATCTTCTTTTCTCTATGTGAATGGTGAGTTTAAATATTGTTCACAGTATAGTTGTGTTAGTTGTAAACTATCTTCTGTCAAACCATACCTCTACAGTTGTTGCATGGTAATTTTTAGATATAAAGAAAATCAAACGTATTCATAGACCTATATTTACAAAAGGATGGGCAAATAACACTACCAGTCCCTATAATTTACCTCCACTTTTATTTTAATCCCTATAGTACCAATTGCAACACATTTACCTTTATAATTTGACATTTGTACCTAATAAGAACAATTAACAATGACCAAATTTTCGTCATTTTTTTGTTGTGAGACATCCACATGAAGTCTAATTGGGCAAAATAGTAAATTCAAATTTATGTTTTTCTTTCTTTAATCCAACTCAGTGAGTTAACTCACTCTGAAATCAAAAATATATACATATATAGATATATAAAACACCACCTTGTATCAGTTGTATGCAATTTTCTTGTATATATATACACACACTGAACACACACACACACACACATATATATATATATATATATAATTTTGGATTTTTGGTTTTCATGAGAGGAAGAAGGGCTGGCTGTTGGGCGGCTAAAGCGATGCCCACAACCAAGACTTTGTTGATTCAAACAAAAATGATAGAGATAGCACAATGACTCAACCAATTAGATAAACAAACAATCAAACAACGCAATAAAAACAAGAAATAATACAAAGATATACGTGTTTCGGCGAGATGTCTACGTTCACAGGTTAGAAGCAAATCAATCCACTAATATCATTCAAGGATTACAACTCTTCATTTCCTCTCTCTAGCCTTTTTCTCTTTGAAATCTAATGTACAATAGGGCTCTCTATTTATATGCTAGAAAATTTGATCCAAAACTCTAATTCCGCGAATAATTTTTTGCGACGGCGTTTGGATGTTCGTCACCCGACGAATCTATTGTCCAATTACGTTCGGACATTCTGAATTTGGGCCTCAACCCAACAATCTTCACCGGCAGAAATACAGTTCACTCTTAAAGAGACTTGCTGGTGTTCCCCAAAATTGTACTTCTTTTCCGGGTAGTCGTGCTTCACGCTTTTCGTCTTCTTTGACTCAGTTGTTAGCATTTCATCCTGTCTGGACTGGTTGTAGCTTTCCTATCTGAAAAAAAATCTTCACTAACTGTGATTGGAGCAAAGCTGACCGTGTTTTCAAAACTTTGCGTGACTGGTGCTTTGTAGATCCTTTTCTTTTTGCCCTTTACAACTGTATTAGGCATTTGTTCTTTCATCCGCTTCTGTTGCTGCTCTGAACTTGTGTCACAGCCGCCTGACTGTGCTTGTACTGTAGGTGTAGCTCCACCTATCACTGTACTTTCTACCAATCTGTAGAGACGCTCAATTTTCTATTCTTTCATGATCATAAGTGAACACTTGTTGATCTTTATTGTTCCACCTTTTCTTGTGCGCACATATTAAAGAATCCAAGGCGCCCAAAAAAATAAAAAAATTTATAGCCCTAGAACATGTTTGACATTACCTAAAATCTTGATAATCCTGTCAAACATCTTTATTCTGACTATAGCTATTTCAATGGTTTTTCATACTGCATCATTCTCTATTAGAACTGTACCGCTATCATAGGATTTATAGGTCTCAAATCAATCTTTGTTAGGACACATATGATAAGAGTATCCAGGATCTAAAATCCATGCATCTGATAGAAAATTAATATATGAAGAAACTGAAAGTACATCTGTGTCTACCCCATTGTCTGATGAATCTCCTGCATAACTGATAGAATCTGACGTTACTTTCTTTTCATTTCTCTTTTCTTCTATGTGCTTCTTCAATTCCTAGCACTAACTCTTGTAGTGACTAGTTTTGTGGCAATAGAAGCATTCCACATATCTTTTCCCAGTCGACTGACTGCTATTAGAACGTCCTTTCCTCGATCTACTACAGTTCCTACCTCGGTTTGGTTATGACTTTTTCACAATCGAGCCTTCTGCATGCGACTCATCCTCTTTCTTCATCTTTTCATGTGACATGAGAGTACTGGTCACTTCCTCAAACTTTAGTGTCTCTTTTTCGTACATCAGGATAGTCACAAGATGATCATAAAGAGACGGTAGCAATGCTAGGAGTAAGATCGCCTTATTCTCATCCTCAACTTTTACATCAAATCCTGACAGTTGAGTAATAAGCATATTAAATACATTCAAATATTCTAACATATTTGTACATTCTCTCATCTGCAGTCCATACAACTGCTTTTTCACGTACAACTTGTTGTCCATATTTGTCTTCATATATAGGCCCTCCAACTTCTGCTAGATCGCCTCTGACGACTCCTCGTCCAAAATGTTATGAATAACATCGTTGCCTAGATTTAGACGAATGACGCTTGTGGCTCTTTCATCCAGATATTCTCAATCATCTTCGATCATTCTCTCAGGCTTCTTAGCCTTATCGAGCAATGTTTTGGAGACCCCCTGCTAGATCAACAGATTCTTCATCCGCCATTGCCACAATGAGTAGTTTTTCTTACCGTTGAACTTTTCAATTTTATATTTTGTGATCATCTTCTCAATCGCCTACGAATGATCAACTGCTACAACTGTATACTCTGATACCAATTGTTGGGCGACGAAAACGATACCCACAAATAAAATATTGTTGATCCAAATAAAAACGATAGAGATAACATAATGATCCAATCAATTATATAAGTAAAGAATCAAACAACGCAATAAGAACAAGAAAGAATACAAAGATATACGTAGTTCGGCAAAATGCCTACGTCCACCGGTTAGGAATAAATCAATCCACTAATATTAATCAAAGATTATAACTCTTTTTTTCTATCTTTAGTCTTTTTGTCTCTAAAAAATGACATCTCTAGAGATTCTAAGTGTTAACCCTAATGTACAATAAGACTCTCTATTTATAGGCCAAAGAATCTGACCCAAAACCCAAATCCCGCAAACAACTTTCCGCAGCGGCGTCTGGATGCGGGTCCTAGCATTCGAACGTTCGTCACCCGACAAACCTACTACCTAATTAGGTTTAGATGCTTTCTTTTTTTACATCTGGACGCGCGTCCGAACATTCTGGACTGCGTCCGGACGTTCTGAATTTGGACCACAACCTAAGGCATCTGGACGCAGGTCTAAGCGTTCGGACGTTCGCCACCCGACAAACCTACTACCCGATTAGGTTCGGATGTTTTCTTTTTTACATCTGGACGTGCGTCCGAACATTCTGGACTGCGTCCGGACGTTCTGAATTTGGACCACAACCTAACAATTGTGGGGGTAGGGGAGGGGAGAGGTTTCGGAGGCGAGAGGGGAGGGTTTTTATGGGCGGCGAGGGTAGGGAACAAGAGGAGTTTTGGGGCTGACGGAAGTAGGAGAGGAGAGGGGTTTTGGGGCTTGCGGCGATTGGAGAGGCTAGGGCCCCTTTCGGGGGTTGGGGTAGGGGAGGGGTTTTAGGGGTTGCAGGGGTAGGGAAGTGGAGGGAAGGGGTTGCAGGGGATGGGGTACAACAGAGGTGGAGGGGGAAGAGGAGGGGATGGAGCCGGGGAATAGCATCCATATATATATATAGCATCCATATAATCTTTTTAATGGCTTAATTTTTTAGACATTTCAACGTAAAAAACCAAAGGTAGTTCTAAATTAAATCATGATATGAGAAATTTACATTAATTTCTTAACTTCTAAAAAATAGCATCCATATATATATGTACCAAAACCATTTTTTTTTCAATATTTACAACTTTTTTCTTGTTTTTAATCAAACAAACACCTTAGTAGAGAACATCATGAAGTATCATGGTAGTGTAACTATATATGCTACAAACTTAATACTGATTGCCAAGCAGTACTAGCAGTTTTGAATGTTTGGCATTTTGTAATGTTTCTGATCTATCAATACTATGAAGGAAGCTATCACATTTTACTGTTCATGTATAGGGGACAGGATGATCCTGCAACTTGGGCCCAAGCTGTTGGAAATAGTTGGAGAACAACTGGGGACATTGCTGATAATTGGAATAAGTGAGTAAGCTTAAAAGTTCAACTCCTTTAGACTTCATCAATTAATACCATATATATATATATATATATGTATACATAAAGTAAAGTTTTAAAAAATGTGATCTTTTCCCTCCTTGTGTGAATAGAAAAAAGCCAACAAATATATATTCGCTATTCAATCGGATCAATAATATCGCTACTCAAGCAATCCAACAATCAACCACAATGAATATAGATCTAAACGTAATAATGAACGAAAGCACAAAATACATAATTTACGTGGTTCGGCGTTAAAGTTTACGTCTACGGGAGAAAAGGGCAGAGATCCACTATCAAACGACATAAGCCAATGATTACAACGGTGCCGGATATGATCCGTCACACCAACAATGATAAGAAGGCAACAGTTCTTTCTTCTACCAATTCTTCAATTAACAAATGATTTCAAAACTATAAAACTTTAGGATCTCTCACACTCTCATGGATAATCTCTCGTTTCTCTCTTAAGGGAATGGATGCAACAAACTGATTTTTCGTCATTCTCACTTATGACATTCGTATCTCTCACAATAGAGATAGGGTTCCTTTTATAAGCCTCCAAAAAATAAACCATGAAGCTGACCTAATCGCGCTCCACAGCTCGGCGTCGTCCGACGGGGTTAGTGGCCGTTCAGATGGAGGTTTCCGAGAACGGGATGCATCTTGCTGCCATTCGGACGGAGGTCACTCCCGTTTGGACAAAGAAGTCCTAAGAGCAACAATGCTCTCTGCCAATGGGTGTCCGGATGGAGGCCAATCCTGTCCGGACGAAGCTCCTGTCCACGCCTGTTCTCTTCTCTTCTTCAATCGGAAGGATATACAATAAAACTCCCCCTCCTGATGTATGACGGTATGAGGAAGGAACACCCAATTATCTCCTTCCATATCTAGGTAGGAGGCTCAACCAATCCTGCCCATCCCTTGCAGTAGTCGTGTTTGTCTTTAGATAAAAACTTTGTCATCATGTTAGAACTATTCTCGTCTGTATGGATCTTCTCTAACTGTAGCAACTTCTCATTTAGCACGTCCTGAATTCAGTGATACCTCACGTCAATGTGTTTTGACCGTGAGTAGAACTGGGAGTTCTTGCTCAAATGAATAGCGCTTAGTTGTCACAAAAGAGTGTGTACTTCTCGTGTTTTGGCCCTAATTCTTGTAGTAGCCTCTTCATCCAAAGTATCTCCTTGCAACTCTTTGCCACTGCAATATATTCTGCCTCTGTGGTAGATAGTGCAATGCACTTTTGCAACTTAGATTGTCAGGATATGGCTCCCCCTACAAATGTGAGCAAGTATCAAGAAGTAGACTTTTTAGAATCAACACCTCTAACCATATCTGCGCCTGTAAGACCTTTCAACTTTGGCTTGCCCTCACCAAAATACAAACATACCCTGGATGTACCTCCGAGATACTGGAAGATCTATTTCACTACTTCCCAGTGATTCTTTCCCGGATTAGACAAATATCTACTCACTACTCCAACTACATATGCTATGTCGGGTCTCGTGTACACCACAACATACATCAAGCTGCCGACGATGGATGCATATGGAATGTTCTTCATCTATGCATTTTCTTTCTCATTTGTCGGACTTTGATTCGAACCGAGTCTGAAATGACTAGCGAATGGAGTACCTAATAGTTTAGCTTTGTCCATGTTAAACCTCTGTAGAACCCATTCAATGTACCTTTCCTATGAAAGCCAAAGTCTGTGATTCTTCCCGTCTCTGGTGATCTTCATGCCAAGTGTCTACTTAGCTTGACCCAAATCGTTCATTGCAAAGAATTTGCTCAACTTTCCCTTGAGTTTCTGAATCTTACTCATGTCATGACCGATTATGAGTATGTCATCCACGTAGAGTAGCAATATGATGAAGTCACTTCTTGAAAATCTCTTTACGAACACACAGTGGTTTGAAACTGTCTTCTTGAACTCGTTGTCAGCCATGAATGAATCGAACTTCTTGTACCATTGTCGTGGTGCCTGTTTTAGCCCATAAAGGCTCTTCTTTAGCTTGCACACTAGATTTCCCTTGCCTTTAACTTTGAATCCCTTAGGCTGCTCCATGTAAATTTCTTCCTCTAGGTCACCATGAAGAAATGTTGTCTTCACATTTAACTTTTCAATCTCTAAGTCCAAATTAGTAGCTAACCCGAGTACTGTCTGAATCGATGCCATCTTCACCACCAGTGAAAAAATCTCTTCAAAGTCAATGTTTTTGTTCTTCTTCTGACTGAATTCCTTCACAACCATTCTTGCCTTGTACCTGGATTGTGAGCTCCCCTCTTCTGACTTCAGTCTGTAGACCCATTTGTTTTTCAAAGTTCTATTGCCTTTGGGTAGTTTCACTAAGTCATTGGTGTGATTCTCATGTAGGGATTTCATCTCTTCCTACATGACTTTCAACCACTCTTTCTTTTTCTAGTGTCCAACTGTTTCGTGGTAGCAATCTGGCTCTACTCCATCTGTCAGCATTAAGTACTTTGTGGATGAGTATCTTCCAAAAGCCAGGCACTCTCTGGTAGACCTCCTCAGTTGTGGCTCTGCTGGAAGGTCAACAGGAGTCTTCTCTGTCTTCTCTACTGGGTCCGTACCGTCAGTTGTAGGTGTATCATCATCAACATCTGTCTCCCCCTGTGTGTCTCCCCCGGCATCATCATGCATCATAGGTGAAAACACTGGATCGATATTGATCGGATACTTTTCCTGTGTAGCCGATATTTTTTTGTTTGTCAATATCTGCAATGGTCTCATCCTCAAAGAAAATGATATATGTGCTTCTGACAATCTTCATGTCAACTGGGTCCTAAACCTGTATCCGAACTCTTCTCCGCCGTAGCCCAGAAATATGCACTGCTTAGTCTTTTCATCTAGCTTTGGCCTCTCATCTCTGGGAATGTGTACGTAAGCTCTGCACCTAACCACATTCAGATGCTCGTAGGAAATCTCTTTTCCTGTCCATACTCTGTCTGGTACGTCATCCTGAAGTGGAACTGATAGGGAAAGGTTGATCAAGTCAGTTGATGTCCTCATTGCCTCGCCCCAAAATGACTTTGGCAGCTTTGCATGTGAAAGCATACAATAGACCCTTTCCGTTATGGTTATGTTCATCCTTTATGCTACACCATTCTGTCTTAGTGTCTTGGGAATAGTCATCTCATGTCTGATCCTATTTTCTTGACAATACTCTTGAAATGGACCCCGACACTCTCCACCATTGTCTGTCCTGATGCATTTCAAGAATTTGTCTATTTATCTCTCTACTTTTGCCTAAAATTGCTTAAAAGTAACTAGAACAGTATCTTTAGTCTTTAAAGCATAAGTCCAAACTTTTCATGAGTGGTCATCAATAAATGTGATAAAATATCGTGCACCACCCAAAATATTAATATTCATTGGTCGACAAACACCAGAATCACTAAGTCTAGGATGTTTGACTTTCTAGATGCAGAGACTCTAAACAATGTATGCAAGATTTAAAACAATCTTCTTTTACCTCAAGTAGAATCTTTTCCCTGGCTTGTATTTGCATACCCTTCTGACTCATATGTTTGAGCCACCTATGTCATTCATAGCTCGGTGTCGGCATCTTACTCAACTGTGCTGGCCACGCCTTTACTGAGTTTAGCCTCAAAAGTGTAAAGACTGAATGGCTTCCTTCCTCTTGCAACAATCAAGGATCCTTTGCAGAGTTTTCACTTCTTATCCCTAAAGTGGCTGTTGAAGCCCTCGTCGTCAAGCTTTTTTGTGGATATAAGATTGAAGCGAATGTCTGGCATATGCCTAACATCCTTGAGCACCAATCTGTAGCTTGTAGTGGTCTCTAGACTGACATCTCCCATTCTCATAATGTCGGACATTCCTTCATTACCCATTCTGACATGACTATAGTCGCTCTGTAAATAAGTAATAAAGTATTCCTTATTTGCAATGAAATGAAAGGAGGCACCAGAGTCAATCACTCAACTGGTGTCCTGTCTAGTGAGCCCGATGAATCTGTCATCATAGATAATGACGATCTTCCCTTCGTTTGAAGTAGACGTAGCTGCAGCTGTGTCTTTCTCTTCTTTCTTTCCATCACTCTTAGCCTAACCCTGCTCCCTTTTGAAGTTTCTCCATTCCCTTTTCATGTCCCCTGTCTTGCCACAATGATAACATTCAATCTCTTTCCTGGACTGAGATTTTCCCTTGGATTTGCCTCTCGACTTGTCTCTGTTGGAAGATTTTATGTTTGAAGTTCTTCCGCGTTTTTCTGTGACCAAAGCTTGTGACTCAGCTGTATTTTCCTGCTCTTTCCGTCTTGTCTCTTCATTGCACATGTTGTCCTTCACTATATCCATAGTGACTGTACCGTTCGGTGCTGAGTTACTGATTGTCGCAACCAGCGTCTCCCACCTATCTAGCAAAGAACTAAACAGAAGCAGTGCCTGTAATTCTTTATCTATAACCATCTTCATGGTACTCAGCTGATTAACCAATTTTTGAAAATCACTCATGTGCTCTGCGACACTCTGATCATCTTTGTATTTAAAAAGTTTACTAACCGTCTGATCAAAGAAACTTTATTCTGAGTGGTTTTCCTTTCATACATTGACTCGAATTTCTGCCACAAATTATAGACATTGATTTCTCGAGACACATAATGAAATATGCTCTGATCGACCCAAGTACGGATTAAGGCGACCGTTTTTCGGTTCATAACCTTCCATTCTTCTTTAGTTAATTTATCTGGTTTCTTACCATCTCCCTCAATTGGTAGATGTAGGATCTTAGTATAAAGGACGTCATCCATTCGTGGTTTTCATATCGAATAGTTCAACGATGTCAATTTAATCATCGCACCAGATAATTCATCCATTCCAAATTCACACAAGCCACAAAAAATAATAAATCCTCCTGAATTTGATCTTTAACTTGTGCTTTGATACTACTGCTAGAAAAAGAGTAATCTTTTCCCTCATTGTGTGAATAGAAAATAGACAACAAAATATATACTCGCTACTCAAACGGATCACCTATATCGCTACTCAAGCGATTCAACTAACAACCACAATGAATGAATAATGAAAAAAAGTACAAAAATACAAAACTTACGTGGTTCGGCGTTAAAGCCTACGTCCATGGGAGGGGAGGGCAGAGATTCACTATCAAACGGCAAAAATAAATTATTACAACGGTACCAGCTATGATCTATCACAACAACGATGATAAGAACGTGACAGTT